>JBBYHM010400770.1:0-13288 GCA_038381775.1 Adansonia rubrostipa
ATTTCATATGTCGAAATTTGAAATAAAACAAATCAAAACATTCCAATAACTTGGTTTCTTGAAAGATTTTTGAAGACCAAAAGTAGCATACATGTCCTGCCTCTAATGATTAGCTATACATACATCTTTATGGATTTTATTACTATAAAATCCTTAAATTAATTTTAATATTATTTAATATTAATTATCCAATAATCAATAGTACAATAATATTTCAAGGAATAATAAATAAATTAATGAGACAAAATTTGATTCTCAATCAAATCCCAAGTCCAAGTGAAATCCCATTTTAACTATTTCATTTGTTAAAGACTTTTTATTTTTTTTAAAAATAAAATAGTTAAATATTTTCTAATATTGTTCTTTACGATCTTGTTTTCATTTTGGAAGCAAGCTTGCTTTTTCCATTGTATAGACAACATTTTTTAATTGTGATCCATTTTTTATTTCTTTTAACATCTATGTAAAACTAAAGTTTGGATACTTTAAAAAACAAGACTTATGATCTTTGTTCAAGGTATGGGTTAATTATTGACAAGATTGAAATTTGGATTGCCAAGGCTACAAAAATGAATCTTTACTTAGGTAATTATGTTTGTGATCCACCTTTGTGTGCCAAAATTATTAGTTAAACTATTTGAATAACTAATTTAATTTAATTTAATTAATCATATTTTGTACATTTGTTTATACTTAAGAATTGGACAGTTGTTTAAGAAAGTGTTAGTAGATTTTTCAACGGATTCCATTTGGCACATTGGTTGTTTGTAGTCTATACATTGTCATTTACATATGTTCTCTATTAGAAAATTGAATGTGTCATATAAAGTATCAAAAATTAAAATAAAATATGCTAGATAAAGAAAGTTTTCAAAACTTGGCTTTAAGTTATGATATTGCTTCTAATTTTTTTTGGTTATTCATATTATTTAGACTTTAAACTAAAATCTATGTTCATTACCAATGTAAAATGTATGAAAATAGAGAAAAATCTTCCTGCAGCATAGCGCAGGTATTTATTTTAGTAACTCTTACTTTTATGTCATATATCGTCTTGTTCACATTACTATCATAATTATATTCAAGGTATTATATATTTATATAAATTTTAACATGTTAATAGTTCATTTTGTATACGTTTTGACATGTTTGTTTATTTGTTTTGTATTTTATGATTATATTTATATTATTATGATCTTAAATTATATTAGATGATCCTAAAATATAATTTTTAAGTATCAAATAATAACAAACCGCATAATATTTTTAAAAGTTTTAACTAATATCATACATTCTCAATCACTAAATCAACTTTAATTAATATTTTAATCCATATTATCTTTTAAAAAAATTCATTTATATTAATTAAATAAAAAAGTAGAAGACGTTTGTGTCAAAACACAAAACCACGTTCCCTTCTTATTTATCCCGAGACACTTCAACCTTTTTTATTAAAAGCAATTCCTTCCCTGTAGCTGTTATAAATTCTATATGATCAAATTTTTGTGAGTGGAGGATACTTTTGTTTGATTTGTTACTTTACTTAACCAAAATTTTTTTCATTAATGGGTCAAACAAATCAGAATAGTTAAAGAGGAGAAGAAAACAGATAGAATGGAGAATATTGTGAAAAAAAAAAAGAAAGGGAATAACTCAAGGATTAAGAAAGAAAAAACTTCTATTCATCTCAAAAAATGTTGAAGAATAAAAAAAAAAGCACGCTTTTTATGAAAATTTTATACTCTAATAAATTATTTTTGGTTTAATTGTTATAAGTAATATAATTAACGAGAGTTAATTTGATATTAATAAGTATTTAGTACTTAATATAAAGTTTTGACCAAGTATGGCAATGGCATATTTTAAATGGAATCTTAAAATTCTTTTTTTTAATCATCCTAATATAATTTGAACGATTATATTATAATAAATTAATGTCTATAAAAATTAAATATTTCTTAAAAGAATCATTTCTAAAAAAATTTTACTGTAACAACAACACAAATTAGAAATTATAACAATATTATAAAATAATTAATAGTAAATTATTAATACTACTATTATTATATTATTTAAAATTATTATTTCATTTTTTTTATAAAATATTAAAGCAAAACATTTGAATGAAGCCAAGCAAACATTCTAGATATATTTAAAACTATATCTTAAGGAGTTCCTTGATTCACACTTGGGTGGATTTAATTGGATGCATGTTTGATGTCTTTCAAGTTTGCCAAGTATTGTGCCTATTCATTTGTTCTTAACGGAATCATTTAATGTTCCTCATAGAAGTCCATAATAGTAACATTTGTCTCTAACTTTTGCTAGTAATTTACCAGATCATTGGCTAAAATCCTATTTTATCCATCGAGTATAAAATGTTCTCACGCATATAATATGATCTAAATTCAGAACAAATAGAATTTTATTTTATCCATTACTTATAAAAATGTTGTTACGCATATGCTATGTTCTAAACTCAAAAGAAATAAATAGAAAACACAGATGTAATTTTTTTATAAAAGGTATAGCATAAAAATTACATCACAATGGATACAAATAATATGTGCAGCCCTCCATGAGAAATAAAATTTTATAGATTTTCAGGTAATTCGTGAAAATTAGTAAAATAATTTGTTGGTAGCCTTTTTTTTGTTAGTACATTTAGCGCATGTGTAGTACTAGTTTGTGTACCCAAAAATAATAAGAAAAGTAAATGAGTTAGCAGTTTTATTAAAATAAAAGTAAATATTTAACAGATATTTACTATTAAGTAAAAAAAATGAAATTAAGTAATTGGATAAACACAAGCTCGGTGAATAACTAAGGATTTAGGAAATTTATAAGAGAATAAAAAAAAGTGAAAGGAAATAATTTATAAGAAAAGAAATCAAATAATTCAAAAATATAATGTAAAAGTATTAAACATTTATATAATATAATTATTAATTTATTAACATTATTATTCAATAATTGCTATTACTGAGTAATTGAGCAAATGCAATGTAAAAGTGAGAAAATTTAAAAATATATTATATAAATTAAATTATTAAAGTTATTGTTGAGTGATTGTTATTATTAGGTAATTGAGGAAATTGAGGAAATTGAGGATAGAGAATGTGATAAGAATTAAATATCAACTTTAATATCTAGTTTGTTGTAATAAGGACCTTCATAAGTTTCGAAATAATTTAATTTAATTCAATGTCAAATATTACAAATATATCCAATTCATTATGCAATTAATCAAATCAATATCACAATTATAGAGTAACGTTTAAAAGTTTAATTACAATAATCAATAATTAGTAATATTCAAAATAGTTAAATGTATAATATTAAATTAATAAAAACGTATAATTATACCTCAATTAATTTATTTAAGAATGTCAAAACTATATTGTTTAATTAAAAAAAGTCACTATAAAAGGTTGATTTTGATCTTACACTAGTATTTGAATCCTTGCCTGGCTTTGTTATAGCATTCGCTTGAAGATAATTTTTAAAATGTGTACATATATAAAAACATAAATAAAATACTAATACATAAATTTGACTCATTATATATATTACATATAAAAAATTGAGATGATATCAAAGTTCAATTCATTTAATTATATTTATACTCATCATTTATTTCATATTAAAAAATAAAAAGTAATAAAATATATATAGAGCTAACAACTCATCCAATAACTAATAATTTATAACATTATTTAGCATAATTCTTGTTTTTAGTTTTTAATGATCTAATAATTTTTGTTTTGATTGAATACATAAAGTTTTTTTAAAAAATTACTTACATCAACCTTTCTCATATTATTATTCAAAATTTTAATTTACTTATAATTTATCAACATAATAATTTTTATTCAATAATGTAAATACCAAATTAATATAACTTTATTTTTTTTAAAAAAATAAAAAACCAAATATTATACGAAATGTGACATAAAATTGAGAGTTATTTGAATAGTATCATGTACGAACATGAACACGACATGAAAAATAACTAAAATATTTCATGACACTAAAAAAGTAACCACAATTTGAATATATCAACGTTTTAAAATTTTTATAAAATGAATATGATGTAAAATTGAGAGTTATTTGAATAGTATCAATTAATCTAGAAAATTTTAAACACACAATAAAAATAACTAAAACATAATATAACAAGAATTAATAGCATTAACATGAACGAATGCACAAACATATCAAATCTGTAAAAATTAAAAAGAAAACCTTTACATTATTAGATAATTATAAGTATATTTCATTATAATTATTTATATCATAATTTTAATAGGGTTTAATATAAGTAAATGTCTAACCAATAATGGATTTAAAAATTATATATTTGTATCATAATTAATTATTATGTAATTATGTTATATCTTTAATTTTATTTTTTATAATATATTGATGGGACAAAATTAACCCATAGAGGATAAAATATTTATCTTAATTACTTTTTTACATTTTATACTATAGTTAAAATAAATTATACATTGTTAGAAAAATAAAACTCACATGAAGTGCGAGATTGCACATATGTTATAAATTAAGATGAAAGCTATCCCCTCTTGTTTGCTATGTGTAGCAAGCAAATATAATTTTTTATAATTACCACATATTATATTTTTTAGGCTATAATCATATCAAGGGTATTATATACATATAAATTTTGACATGTCATTAAAAAGATATAAAAAAATTAATTAAAACATGACATAATATAAAAATAATATGAACATGACACGAATAGGCAAATGATATGTCAAAATCTACAATAAATGAATTATTAAAGTATCATGAACACGAACAAAATAACATATGACGTAAAATTAAGAGTTATTTAAATAGTTTCAAATAGACTTAATACTTGGAACATGACATGATTATGTATAATATGAACATAATATAAAAAATAATTAAAAACAATACAACAAAACAAAACATGATATAAATATAAGAAAATATCAAAGTTTACATAAAATAAATTATTAATGTTTTAAAATTTATATAAATATATAATAAAAATAGCACAAATACAATCTTAATACACTAAATAAAAATAAAATGTAAAATAAAAAATAAAAAAAAAGGGTTGAAATGAGGGCTGAAAAATAACTGGCCTTCAATTTCATCTTACTCACCAAATTACCCTCAATTGGAAAATCAATTAGGAGATTATTTTAAATATATTTTACTAGTGTTTGAATCCTTCTGTTGCTCAGGTTTGATGCCGTTAATAATATATTGGATGCTATTATAACCTAATAAAATAGCTTAAATTTTAAAGTTAAAATTGAATTATTATAATAAATTATACAAAATATTTCATTTTGATGACAACTTTTAAAATAAGATATAGATTGAAAATAACATAAATACAATATGGAATATAAATCTAATTCATCATATATATATTATATGTAAAAAAAATTAAGATGAATATCAAAATTTAATTCATTTAAATAATATTAATCATTCATTTATATTCATATTAAAATATAAAAAATGTAATATCCAAAATTACTTATTGGGTTCGCTTTACCGTCAAATCTTTAACCCATCATTCTAATATTAATATTATTTAGTATTCCTTGCTTCCTCTTATGGCACCTGCAGCCCAGCTGATATATATATATATATATATATATATATATATATATATTTCAAAAAATAATAAATAATCAATCATTATATAACACGAGACATAAAAATAAAAATTATTTAAATAAGGTCACATACAAATAGAACATAAAAAAAAACTAAAATATGACATGACATAAAAATAATAAAAAAATAACATGAATATATGAACACGTCGAAATTTATATAACATGAACATAATATAAAATTGAAAGTTATTTGAATAATACCAATTAGACCTAGTAAAAGAATAGCTAGACTTCCAGTTCAAAACATATGAATATACAAATCTATCAAAATCTACACAAAATGAATTATTAATTTGTCAAATATATATAAGTATGTAATAACTTGAATAAATTATAACACAAAAAATGAACGCAACACAAATATACAAAATAAAAAAAATCAAAAGCACAAATTTTAAAAAAAATACTAATCAATTATAACATTATTTAACATAATTTTTTTTCTTTTTAATCATCATAATATTTTGATTCAACACTTAAAATTAAAAAAATATTTACATCAATCGATCTCATATTATTATTCAATATTTTAATTTTTATTAATAATTTATCAATACAATAAATTTTATTCAATAATATAAAATAAAAGGTTAATATGATCTTATTTAAATAAGTAAAGAATTAATTATTATATAACATTTGACACAAAGTTATGAATTATTTGAATAGTATCACATATGATCATGATATGAAAAACATTGAAATACGACTCAACACAAAAAAATAACTTGACCATGACATGAGTACAAAAAAATATTAAATTTATATAAAATGAATGTAATAAAATTTAGAGTTATTTGATGCCAATTAGATTTAGTAATTTTGCGCACAACATAAAAAATAACAAAAATATAATACAATATAAAAAATAACACTAACACGGCATGAATGCATGAATATATCAAAACATATATTATATGAACTATTAATGTTTCATATTTTATATACTTTGAATATGATTATAACATGAATGTAGCATAAATATATGAATTAATAAGTGTATTCTTTTATCCTCATTTAGTTTTTTATTATAAAATTACCCCCAATGACTTCAGCCCTCAATTTACCATTTATTACAAAATTGCCTAAATTGAGGGGATAACTTTAACGTTGTTCTATATGATGTATATGATTTACAAGATAATCTAAAGAGAGATGAAAAATATATATTATATATATTAAATTTATTCTTTAATCAAATAAAATTTCAGTGCTTTGTTTAATAAATTAGTCTTTTAAGTGCTCCTAGGTTGGGCTATTTGCCTAAATCCAAAAGTTTATCTAATATTTAGAAAGATTTTAACAAAAATATTATGTCAAAAAATTAAACTTTGAGTAAAATTAAGCCCATTTAGGAAACAAGCGAGGTCTTGGTCCCAAAATTCAAAGCCTAATCTTTGCATGTTTTTCAATTTTATAATTTATATTCTATTTATATTTATAAGTATTGTGTAATCGATATCATATATGGAATAAACATATATAATATTATTGTCATATTAAAAAATATATGATATATATTTTAAAGCTTAATAAAATAAATTATTAAAGTACTAAAGATTAATATTTTTTAAAAAATATTTTTAAAAACTAATATGTGATAGAATTTGATGTTAATATTTTAGGTGGGTCGGGATTGCACGAACATAAATGATGTTGATTCAGTACCTAAACTCGATTCAACTCATAAAGACCTTTAGTTTGAATGAATTTATCATCATTTGACCCCTCCTTCTTAGTAGCTTTCCCTTTAAATTTTTTCACGAAGAATTTTGATTAATGCCCGTTATTATTTTTTTGGATAGGCTAATGCCACATTAATTTTGTAAGGAACGTGTGAAACATATATATATATATATATATATATATATATAAACTTCTTGAAAAATGGTTATCTTCCTTTTACTTCTCGGTCGCTCTATATAATATCATATATAAAATTTACAATTTAACACTTTCAGTTTTTATATATACAAGATAAGGATATTACTTTTATCTTCTCTCTACTAAAAAAAAAAAAAAAAAAAATGAAGGCCTTGCAGGGCTTAGGCTTTATGAATACCCTATTGAAAGATATTTTGCTTCAATTTGATGTATTGATCACGTAATTTCATCAACTGAATTAAAATTAAACGGTTTAACATTAGATTAATCTTTGGTATATTGATAACATAATCTTTTTAATTTTACAAAACGGGTTAAAAAATTACCACGTATCCCTTTTATTTTTTTACTATACCTTCAAGGTATATATCACCGTTTTAACTTTGTAAAAGTTTCACTGACAATTTATTAGATAAAATTTTTAAATGTTTTACCAATTTATGTTGTGTCTGTTTTATTTTTAAAAGTTTCATGATTTCATATCGTGCCTTAGCTTGGTAGCTTAGAAAGTAAATGTGCAAAAAGAGTGGCAAAAATCTCCGGCCTTGACTATGTTGTTTTTCCTTCTGGAATTTACAGAAGTAATAAACTTTAAAAAAACAATTTTATTATACTCTGTTCACATTTAGAGCCATTAATAGATAACTTTAAGGTAGATTTAATGTTTATTTCTCTGGTGTTAGAAGATAGGTCATTAATATGCTTTAAAGATTATTCACTACGCGGCTGCTTTCATGCTTAATTTGCTTTTTTTATATAGGTTTTAAATTACGTGGCATTTCGAAAGCAAGGTAACTTTTATCTTTTTGTTTTCTTTATATATATATATATATATATATACAAAAGAAATCTTAGCCTAAGATAAAAAAATTACAAATATTAATATTTAAACTCTATGTTTATTTAATATTATTTAAAAATGATTATAAAAATTAATTGAACTAGATTTCGGATTGAAGTTAACTTCTATTTCCTTTATAATTGCTCGTTCTTATCTTATTAGAGGTTATTAGTGTATTTCCAGGATGCATTTATGCAGTTATTCTTGAAAAAATAAATTTAATTGGTGATTTTATTATTTAGAGCAATGGATAGACATTCTTAAAAAAATAAATTTAATTGGTGATTTTATTATTTACAGCAATGGATAGACATACTGCATAGTTATTACTGTATTGATAGGTGTATTATTTTTGTTTTGGTACTAGCGCATACTGATATCGACATGTTTCGGTTTACATTTTGATTTTTTTCATATTTTTCAAAATACCTTTTTCATAGATATATATATATGTATATTTATAGTTTCAAGTTTCTTATTAAGATATATATTATATAGACATAAAAATATATCTCTATTACATATGTATATACATTTATATGCAAATATAAATTTAAAATTATAAATATTTAACACCCAAAATTTTTAAACATCAAATAAAAAGTATAAAAATATTTAAAAATATAGTAAATTACTATTGATTAGGTTCAATAACCTATTTTAATTAATATAATTATTTTTAAAGGTAATTATGAAAAAATAAAAGTGATTAAGATAAAAAAATAGATATTAGTTTTAAAATTAAATAAGTGAATTTTTTAAAAAATATAAAAAATTAAAATCTTGTACCAATTAGTACGAGGTGGTATGCAATGGTACTGACTAGTACAAGCGAAAATGACCAATACGAGCCAATACAAAAAAAATAATTATATATGCTATTGATGTAGTTTAATTTTATTTTCAAATCGGTATATACTGACCAATATGACCGATACAATATGGTATCAATAACTATGCTTTCTACTCTATTCTTGGTTGTTAATCCTTTTTTTTTTGTTTGCCATCTATGATCATTTGTGTTGTCTTTAATTTAACTAGGCCTATAAATACCATACAGTTTTATATACGATTACAAGAATATGACGCATATAAAATTAAATACATAAGATAAGTATATGTCTCAAAATTAATGTAATAGGAATTGTTAATGTATTAAGATCTATATAAACATAAAATACCTTAAATACGATTATAACACAATAAAATACGCAATCATGACATGAATACAGCGAGCCCTATAATCAAACCGAACTAAGTTTGAGTAGTGAAAAGCTCGAATTCGACTTGAAATTTGTTGTTCGAAAGTCAATTTGAGCTTGATGAAATAATATTTTCTTAGCTCAAACTTGGCCACAGATAAAATTAAAATAATTGAACTCGGCTCAAATAAACTTGTGTAAATCATTTTAAAGTAGTTTAAACTATTTAATTAGCTACTTCCTTTGTTTTGGTTAAAAGTAGATTGGTTTACGGATTGGATTGGACCTTGGCCCCAAATTTTTTTATTTTCCTTATCCAAGTTCAAATCGATCGAGCACGAATCAACTCGAAAATGCATACCATTATTCAAAAAATATTAAAATATAAAAATTATTTTATATTAATATAAATATATTTTTATATATTTAATTTTAAAAAATATTTTTTTAATAAATAATAATTTAAACCAACTCAAATTAAAAATATTATTATTCAAATCATATGAATCAAACCAATCGAATTAAACGGACAACTTAACCCTCGAAGGATCTAGTTAAAGCATGCATTTTCCTTGTCTTTCAAGCATTAAAAAGTTACCTGGTTAAAGGGCACTTCATTTTCACAAATTCCCTCCAGAAATTTGCAGCTAATACATTATTACTGGGTCAAATATATAAATAAATTTTAGTTGATAAGTACTCCATGGATGACCAAGTTCCAAATGGCTTCTAGTGATCACTCATTTTCCCGCAACAGCCTGCATGCTGGTTTTAAGCCCATATTATTGTATTGCAAAGTAGCTGCCGAATTCAACCCCTGAATAAGCTATGAAGAATGCGTCATCGGACCTATTCTTTTTGCTTGAAGGCGTTGGAATTTTATTTATGCTCCGTAGTAGACCAGTTTACGAGACATCTTGATTTGATTTGTATTAAGTGGGATCTGTATAAGTTATTTTGTAACTTGAATTAATTCAATTTAAATTATTGTATATATAATAAATTTTTTATTTATATTTATTGAGATAAAATAATTTCTTAATAATAAAAAAATTCTTTTGAATTGGTTTTGGCTGAACACTTTTACTCTGTAGGGTAGGTAAACTTGTTCTTTAAATGATCATGGGAATTAGTCAAACAAACGGAAATACTTCGAGGAAAACAACCAATTACAGAAGGCAAATTGGAGTTTTATGTTAAAGCTTAGATGTTTGATAGTATTAGAAAAGCGTATTAATCCAGCTCGTTATCTTTATTAAATCAAGAAAATATTTCATCAATGATTGAGGAGATGAGTATAGTAGGGGGCTGCCTCTTCGCCATAGAAGCCTAAAAGAGTTGATAGAGTAATTTTCAAGTAAATTTTCCCGGCAATTAGGATTGTCTGGACAGGAAAATTGGGAGCTCAGTTGACCCATCAGGGCAGTGGCCTCGATTGATATTTGCGGTAACATTTTGCCTTGTAGCAACAAGCGTGGTTATCTATGAACCTTATTCCCCGTCTCCTCCATCTCCTTACTATTCCAAGTCGCCACCCCTACTATCTCCATCACCACCACTGCCATACTACTACAAGTCTCCACCTCTGCCACCATACTATTACAAGTAACCAGCTCCTTACCATTACAAGTCACCCCCACTTCCTTTAACTAGTCCCCCAACACCGTACTACTACAAATCTCCACCTCCACCATCTCCTAGTACCTCACCATCATGCTACTACAACTCACCTCCTCCACCATCTCCTCACCACCTCCTCTTTACTATTACGAGTCACCACCACCACCTTCACCTAGTCCCCCATTGTCATACTACTACAAATCTCCACCTCCACCATATCCAGTCCTCTACCACCATACTACTATAAATCACCCCCTCCACCATCTCCCTTACCATTCCTCCTTACTAGTACAAGCCACCACCACCACCTTCAACTAGTCCCTCACCGCCGTAGTACAAGTCTTCACCTCTACCACAATACTAATACAAGTCACCACCTCCGCCATCCCCTAGCCCCCCCACCACCATACTATTATAAGTCACTACTGCCACCATCCTTTCTCCACCATCCCTTAAGAATTATACACCAAATTCTTAAGTAACTTCACTTAATCTACTCACAATCCCCTTGTGATATGAATGAAGGTGTTTTGCAAACGGAAGAAGACCTCTGGAAGGCTATTGTTTGCTAGAGTTTTAAGTACAAGATGAAAATATACAATACCAAGTGCATAGAAATACAAAGAAAGAATGAAAACTTGAAGAATATGATCTTTGATGCTCAGAATATTTTTCTTCTTATTGCTTTTTGTTGGTTTAGAGCTGGTAGAGACCTCTATTTGCAGCTGCAAAAGGTTATATGAACGTTATGTATGTTTGGCTATGGTGTATAGCCATTGTAGACTTAAAAAATTCAGCCAAATGTTCAAGTACGCTCCTTCAGTCTCAAGACTAGGGGTGTCTATATCGATACACGTTTGATAAATATGGCTTTGTATCGATAGAGAAAACATGTGTGCCGATACTAGAAACACGTTATATCGAGACTAAGTATGATGTATCAATACTGGGATAGGTTGTATCGATACAAATGAGAGTTTCATGAAACTTAAGCTACTACCAAGCATTTGTATTGATACCACTAAGCTGTGTATCGATTCATGATGCCTTGTATAGATACTTTGAGAGGTTTTGAACATAGTATCGATACCTTGATACTATGTGTCGATACTTATATAAAAAATACCTTATATAAGCTTATTTTTCTTAGCATGTAACTTAATCAAATACATTTCAAGAGCATTCTAAGTGTAATTATACATTTGAAAAATTATTTTTGAGAAATTTAAATCAATAAATGGTTTCAAAAACATTTTCATTTTATACAAGCCAATTTAGCTTCAATTGTAGTTATATCAAAACTATAATTAATTCACAGCTAGCATTTTCAATTTCCCAAAAATAAAACTTGCATATTTCTCCAAGTTTTCTACATAGGTACGAAAAATATTTTGATTTTCAAAATATTTAAAACCCAATTTACTTAAAAAAATAATAATATTGATTATAAATAATATTAAAATATAAGAATTATATTTAAATATCAAAAAGCTAAAACCAACGGTAATTGGGACTTTAGCTAGCATGTAATCAATAAGTACTAATTTATAGGCGTCGTGGAAGAGATATGTCTCACTTCACGTGTAACTGACTCTTGAACCCTTTTCACATGAATCTCTGGTTGTTAAGTGGACATCGAAGTTTGTTTTTAAGGATTTTGTAACCTTTTAAATACGAACTCCAGTAGATGACCAATCTTACCTAGCCAAAAGTAAGATTGGTGGCGATTCTGAGTTATTTGGTCATTTCATAAGTGATTACTTGACAATTAAGTCTCGTCCCAATGCGATAATATGAAATAAAAAAACTATTCATTTAAGTTTGATGTGTTGGATTCGCATTTGATAAGTATAGCAACAATTCTTATATCAAAGACAATGCCCGGTTAATTTTGTAATATTTAACTGGGTCGTAATTTAAATGCTCATTATTTCTTATAGGTTTAATTAAAGGATAAGGATTGATTTTCATATATCAAATCATTCGCCTAAACCCTCTATCAACTGAATAAAGCTTAGGTGAACATTTTCACCTAAAAATTTTCATGAAGATCT
>JBBYHM010400790.1:0-13286 GCA_038381775.1 Adansonia rubrostipa
CGGGTTTTTTCGGGTTCGGGTCATTTCGGGTTCGGGTCGTTTCGGGTTCGGGTTCTTTCGGGCTCGGGTCATTTCGGCGTCGGGCTATTTCGGGTTTGGGCCATTCGGGTTCGGGTTTTTCGGGTTCGGGCCATTGACTTTTTGGTCAAATCGGGTTCAGTTCGGGTTCAGACTCGGATTTTTTCGGGCGAGTTTTCGGGTTCGGGTTCATTTTGCCACCTTTACTTTTATATATGTTATCTAATTCATTTAAAAAAATGCCAACAAATCGAACTTATTGTTCAATTTAAATTCAAAACAATGGAAATTCCAATTAAATTAAATCAAAATGATCTAAAATTGAATGATTTAAAAAATTAGTTAGATATTAAATTGATTTGACTTTAAAATTTAATAAATTTAGGCTTAAGATAGTCAGATCAAAATATTAAATTTGAAAAATTAAAATCTTGTAGACAGTTCTTTGGTAGGGAGAGGAAGCATTGCAAATAAGTAAAACAAGATGTGTCGAGAGACAACAAAAAGGATAAGAGTAGACCCTGAAGTGTTGAGCATAGTGACAGGTGGTGGTATGTGAGGTGTCAGGAGTCAAAGAATGATGAAGCAAGACTAAGTACAGTGGAGATTAAGGTTGAGAAAAGAATGAGAGAAAAGAGAATTGTAGAGAGAACTTTAGAGAGAAAGCTTGCCAAAAGTCCTTAAAAAAGTTTAGAGAACTCCAATTTATATGTTTTAAATAAAAGTTACAATTCTTGTGTATTTACTAGGTATAATGGAGACGATTGTCACTTCATGAAGTATTAATGTTTTCTTTAAAGGGTGGTTAGATCATTATTAGTAATAGTGAGTAATGAAGAAGAGTTACACTATTTGTTCTAAAAGAGAGTTAAAAAGACTCATATTTTGGGGGAAGTTAAGAGAAAACATCTTAATTATCTCCTAACTAAATCACTAAGCCAAGCTCTCCGGAACATCTCAATAGTAAAACTAACCTAAGAACCCTACCATATCTAGGGTTTTTTTTTTTAACTTTTTCTATTTTTGTGAAGTAGTATAAAGTGGATCATTTTTTATAGAATACTTATCAATGGAGATGACCTTCCATGAGAGTGTTGTTCTGAAAACGAAGTGTTCCTTAAAGGTATTGTTCTGAATGGAACTATTTTAAATGAGAGTTGTTCTAAATGAAAGTTGTTTTATATAGAAGTTTTTCTAAACCTGAGCTATTATGAATAAAAGCTATTCTGAACATGAGCTATTCTAAATAAAAGATGTTTCTAAAAAAGGATTGTTTTGAGCAAGAGCTGTTCTAAAAATTGGTGGTTTTGAACAAAAGCTATTCTAGACAAAGGCTTCTAAAAATAAGCTATTTTGAATTAGGTTGTTTTGAATAAGACCTGTTCTAAATAAAAGCTTTCTACTGAATCAACATGGTTACTTGTTTTGGGTTACCTTCGTTATTATCTTTATAACTGCAATTTCTTGTACAACTTTAGTTTTCTTTAAGAAGAGAAAATAAAATAAGTAGCTAAAATCGAGTATATACATTTTGCCCCTTGCATGAGAATTTTTAGTAGAAAAAGTTCTCATGCAAGAGTAATATAGTAAAATATAAAAGATGAAGCATATAAAAAATAATGATAAAATTAATGACTTCATAATTGAAAATATATGATGTGAGGGTTTTTTTCTAAAGAAAACATGCAAGATAATAATAAAGTAAAAAAAAGTAAAATAAAAATAAATTATGCTAAAAAATTTGTTTTTCTCACTTTACTATCCTTGCATTAAAAATTTTTTGATAAAAAATAAAGAGCTTTCCATTTATAAAGTAAATAGAGAAACGAAAAATGTTCTGTTGGAAAGTGTTATGTGTCGAATTTTATAAAATTTAGGGATAAATCACAAATGACCCCTAAAGTTTATCAAATGTTTTAATGTAGTCTTTGTACTTTAAAAATATTCAATTGAGTACTTAAAGTTTCATTACGTTTGCTATTTTAGTACTTAACTCTAACACCATCAATATAAGTTGACATGCATTTGTATCCAATGACCAATTGACATGTGGCATCGCAAATTGTTGCCATGTGTATTAGTAAAAAAATAATTATTTTTATTTTGTGTCCAACAAAAAACTTGACATTTGGCATCATATAATTATGCCAAGTGTACTAACAAAAAACAATTTGTAGGTTAATGTTTTTAATAAACTTAATAAATATTTTTAAAAATATAAAAACAATAAAAGAAACTTAATTTCATTGTTAATTTTTTTAATTTTATAAAATTTTTTAAATTTTTTTAAATTTAATATTTCACTTTTTTAAAAAATAATAATTTATTTTAAAAAATCAATGAAATACGAAATCAAATTAAAAATCATTTTTAAAATATATAATATTTAAAATTGTATTTTTCTAAATTAATATAAATTTTAATAAAAGATATTTGAAATGTAAAAAATTATAACTTTAAAAATTAATATTTAAATTTAAAAAAGTTAAAAATATAAAATTATTTTAAAATTAATAATGAAAATAAATTTTCAAATACAAACAATTGAAATGCATTTGTTAAAAATTTTTTTATATATGAAATTTAAAAAATATATATTAAAAATTTAAGAAATTAGATTATTAAATTAAATTATTTTTTAATTTTTAAAAATACTTATTAAGTTTACTAAAAATATTTTAATATTTATATATAATTTTAGATATTTTATTTTTTAAAATTTAAAATATTTTGTAAGTTTTTTAAAAATATTTACTAAAAAGAAAAAAGAAAAAAGAAAAAACTTTCTGTTACAACATATGACATCATATAATTTTGCTACATGTCAAGTTTTCATTGCATACAAAATAAAATAATTATTTTTTACTAATACATGTGGTAACATTCTGTGGTGCCATATGTCAACATTGCGTGGTGTCACATGTCAACATTCTATGGTGCCACTTGTCAATTGTTCATTAGATACAAACGTCACATAGCTCATATTTAATGATGTTAGAGTTAGTTACTAAAATAGCAAATGAAGTAAAACTTTAAATCTTCATTAGATATTTTTAAAGTATAGGGATCACGGTAGAATATTTGATAAACTTCAATGGTTATTGATGACATTATCCAATATTGTATTTTTAAAAAAATTAATTGTATAACATGTTTGCACCCGAATTTTTATAACAAAATATACATGTTATACAAAATTGTTGCACTTGAAAAAAATAGGAAATGGCAACAAAATGTTACTCCCTAAAAAAATAGGGAACATAAGCAAAATATTGCTTGTTAAAATAAGGAAGAACAACAAAATGTTGCGCGTTAAAATGAAAGTATGAATAGCAAAATTTCAATTCCTAAAAAGTCCTGAACAACAACAAAATATTGTTTTATAAAAAATGAGGAAGAACAACATTAAGATGATGTGCCATTAAAAATATGAAAAATTAGTAAGATGTTTGCACCATAAAAAATAAGGAACAATAGAAAAATGCTAGCCTTAAAAATAATGAACAATAGTTAAATGTTGCATCCTAAAAAATTTACGTGTAGCAGCATCTTGCATGTTGTAACTAGCATGTGAAAAAGAAAAGAAATATGCATATATTTTTAAAAAACACATAAAAATATTATTTAAGATATCATAAAGTGTACAAAAAAAATTAAAAGAACCTTTTAAAGAGTGAGAAATCCCATTTAGAGTGGTGCATAAAAAAAATCTAATTAACGTGATACAGAAATGATTTTATGATAAAAACTTTTAAAGATAATAACATATGATATGCTCTTCAAAAAAAAAAAAACACTTTCAAAATGAAATATACTTTTTGATAAAGTGTTTTTTAAAATAATAGCAAAAAAAACTTTTCTGTTGTTGTATAAGAACATAAATGAACCATTCCTTTAAAGTTACACATTCAAGCATCTTAGAATGTTTCAAAAGAAACATTCTTGGAGAAGCATTTCTTGGATTATGTAAGGAATGTGTTTCTTTAGAAATGCATTTTAAAGTAAGGTGAAAATTTGCTTGAAATATTTTTTAAAGTAATATACCATGAATAACATTTTTTAATATATTATACAATATGTATTGCTCGTTAAGAAACTAACACAAGAGATTATAATATTAACTTTTCTTTTGGAAGAACCTATATAACGAGTGACAAAAGTAGTACTTAAGACCATGACTGTCAATTTTTATATCGAAAGAACATGTATATGGCATGGATGGAATTAATGTATGAGACATAATAATTAACTTATCTTTAAAGAATAAGTTGTATGTGAAAATGACAGAAATAGCGTGTGTGACCATAACGATCATCTTCTCTTTTAAGAATAGTTTATAGTGTATAAGATCACAACAATTGACTTCTCCATTGGAAAATATTGTATATAGGAGTGATAGAAGTAGTGCATAATACTACAAATGATTAAATCCTCAATTGAAAGAGTATATATGTGAGCATGACGTAAGTGGTGAATGTGACCACAATGGTTGACTTCTTCATAATAAAATTTATATATAAGAGTGATGTAATGGCGCATAAGACCAGAAATAGTCACCTGCTATAGTGGAGCAATTTGTACATGGAAGATTGACGGAAGCAGTGCATGTGACCATAGCGACTAAATTATCCATTAGAAGAATTTATATACGAGACTGATTGAAGTTATGCATATGACTATAATGGCTATTTTTTCCATTAAAAGAATTGTGTATGGAAGAATTTATATATAAGCATGATGGAAGTGGTGTATAAGACCATAACGGGAGAATTTATTTATAGTAGACTTCTCTAATTGATATATATTTTATTTTGATATTTGATTCTAATAAAGAGACTCCTCTTCTTTACCTAAAAAGATATGAGTTTTGAATCAATATTGAGGAGATTTTTTTAATAGCATCTTTATAAAATACATCTAAAGTAAAATAATAATTAAAAGTTAAAGAAATATACCAATGATTTTTAGAAAATTTCTTCAAGATACGCATCAATAGTGCTAATAAGGATGCTTTAGTAAGTTTAAATACACACATTGTAAGTTAACATTTAGTTGTTCTTCACGTTAGCATGGTAAAGTTTTCTTGGAGTGTTGATTCTTTTATGTGATGTTGAATGCTTATATAAAAAATGAAAATACATAAGACTTACCTTTTCTCTATTGGTAGGTTATTGCTCAATAATTGGTAATATTGCCATCGTTCACCCATTTATTTAAGAGTTTAAGAACTTTTTCTATAGAGCATGGAAATATTAGTGGAAAAACTGGTTCATCATCGTTAATCTTGGATTTCTTACGAGTTTTTTCTTCATGTAAAGTAAAAATAACATTTTTTTTCTTATGATAGTGATTGATTTATTTCTTCTCCCTTGTGATAGTGCTGTTGGTTTTTTCTTGTAAGCTTCAGTAAAGTAGAAAAAAAGAAGGTAATAATGATTTTTGTAGATAAAGTTAAAATTCATCAAATATTCTGTAGATGCACGCCTTAACCAATTTCTTTCAGTGTAAGCTTCTTGTACATCTAAAACCTTTTCCTAAAAAATTTTGATGTAATCTATTATATTTTCTTTTGGCTTTTAACATTCCTTTCCTAAGTTAATAAGAGTAATCTTTTCTTTATTGTAGAAAAAACTTTTCATCAAACATCTTACATATTTGGCTCTTAGATTTCATAGAGTCGAAAGTAAGGTTGATATACTATGTATATAATTTTTCAGTCAATGACTGAAAAATCTTTAAACTTAAAATCATCATCTAATTTAGCTACTCCAAATGTTTCCACAAATTTCACCATGTGATCATGAGCATAAACAATCTCCCCATAAATTGCTTGAACTTAGGAAGTGTAGCCCCTAAGATACTGCTTAATAGCAACACTAATGAGATAAGGTAACTTGAGATCAAATTCAGAAAAGCAAAAATTCTTATTCTTCTGATCAAGTAGCCTCTAACCTTTTCTTTAATGACAAAATCTTGAGTAATGGTCTACAGTACAATTACGGTAAAGGTACTAGCAATAGTGTTGGAAGTTCCAATAAGAATGGTAAGGGGATTAATAGTATAACGTTATTAGATAGGTTTTCTTTGTTATCCAAGTATATGTTTGGAATGGTAGCTTAATTAAAAGTATTTCCACTTCTATTCACAAGTTAAACTTGAAGAGTTGATCTTTTCTAGAGTTTGCATTTTTTGTGGGAAGCTTGAATCATATTCATCAATTTTTGGATATAGGTAAGAACAAGAGTGCTTTGGTTTCTAATGGAGTTTTCTATGTCTCCTAATAAAGTAAGTGTTTAAGAATTTCCATTTCAATCACTATTCCCCTATAAAGTTGACAAAATGTCAAAGGGATTCATTAATAGGAAGAGAAAGTGTTGCAAATAAGAGAAATGAGATGTATCGAGGACAAAGGAAAGAAAAATTGAAGTAAGCATTAGATTATTGAACGTAAAGGTAGGTGGTTGTAATTGGGGTATTAGAAGTCAAAAAATGGTGGAGGAAGGCTGATAAAGGAATAAAAGAAGAGATAATTGTAGATACTTTAGAGAAAGCTTGCTAGAATGCCAAAAATCCTTAAAAGAATTGAGAGAACTCCTATTTGTAGATCTTAGAATAGGAATAACTATACTTTTGTATTTAATAAGAATAATAAAGAAGATTGTCAATTGAAAAAGAATTAATGTTTTGCTGAATAAGAGTGTAGATTATTATAGGTGACAGTGAATAATGGACAAGAGTTCACTATTTGTCTGAAAAGAAAAATAGAAGTACTCATACTTTAGGGAAAGCTTAGAAAACCTTTTAACTATCTTTATATCTAATCTACCAAGCCAAGTTCTCTAGAATATCCCAATAATGAAACTAAATTAAGAATTCGATGGTATTTTTTTATTATTTCCATATTTTTTTTGTTTCATTGAATTAGCATTAAATGGAACGTCTTCTATAGAATACTTTTTACTAGAGATGTCTTTTTACGATAGTGTTGTTCTTGAATGAGTTATTCCATGAAGATGTTCTGAATTAAGTTGTTCAAAACAAAAGTTATTCTGAATGAGAACTATTTTGAACATGAGTTATTTTATACAAAAGTTATTCTAAACATGAGTTGCTATAAACAAGAGCTATTCTAAATAAGAGTTGTTATGAACATAAGCTATAAAAAGAGCTACTTTAAATAAGAGCTGTTGTTCTAAATGGAACTATTTTAGACAAGGGTTGTTCTGAAAATGAGCTATTCTAAATAAGGGTTCTTCTAAACAAGAACTATTTTGAATAGGAGCTAATCTGAATTAGAAATATTTTGAATAGAAGCTATTATGAATGAGAGCTTTCTAGTGAAGCAACATAGTTACAAGTTTGGGTTACTTTTGCTGTTATCTTCTTAAATGCAATTTCTTGTAAAACAACTTCATTTTTCTCTTAGAATGTAAAATATAACCCAAAGTCAAGTTTCTATAAACTTAAAATAACTCAAACATGTGGTTTATATGATAGGCAATTTGCTATGCCATATAATATGCATATGTAAATGCCTTAAAAAAAGTTAAAATAGGACATGGATTTGGATTTTGAACTTTTTATGGTGTTCTGAAAATATTTTAAGTTATCAATATTTTAAAACTTACTAAAAATAAAATTATTAAAGATTAAATAAAAAAATAATTTTTATTTAACAAATAATAATTTGAATTGGTTTAAGCTATTTATTTATAAATTTAGAAGCGTTTAGATAGAATTTAAGGCTCAACTTATAGAGTAAAATGAAAATTAGACTACAGAAAATATTGATATACTTAAATCCAATCTAAACTTAATATGACTTGACACGTATACTTATAATTGAAATGCAATTTGAAATTTTGATGAAAGTAATTTTAATTATACATTTAAAGGTGTCAATCAAATATTTAGACAAGTGACAATGGCATTACTCATTCATCGCACCAATATGATATGATAAAATTAGCTAAGTAATAAAAAATTAGTTTAGTTTGACCCCAAAATTAATTTTAGTTTTCCTCTTAAACCATATGAACAATGTAAAAAAGATGGGTTCTGTATGTCTCGAGTCATTGATGTGTACAAGGGGTAAGTAATGTATATAGACGACCTTTAAATCTCTTAATTTATTTGAAATTTGCTTTTATATAAATGGGTTGAATAAAAAACCATCTCTATGATATCTCATAAGTTTGACTGCTCACATGTTTTAAGAGCTTAAACGCTTATATTCCTTATTTCAAGGTTCAAACTTCTAAAACCAAAATTTTAATTTCAAGTAAGAATATTTTTTAAGTCATAATTTATGTGGTCGTACTATAGAAGGAGAAAAATTTCGACCAGTCACAAATTGTCACAGTAAATTGAAATTTCTTTTAATTAAGAAATTATCAATTAAATTCTGTGTTACTATGTGCAATCGATGACATCATATATGATGACATTATAAATAGAAATTTATCTTTAATTAAATTAAAATTAATTTAGACTTTTATCTCTAATTAAATTAAAATTAATTTAAAGATAGATAAAAAAGTTTTATCTCTACTTAAATTTAAACTAATTTAGAGATAAATGAAAAAAATTTATCTCTAATTAAATTAAATTAATTAAGAGATAATTTATCAAGATAAATTTATTAAAGAATTTAAAGAAGTTATATTCTTTAAGATATTTTTTCTACTCGGCTCATTGGTATTACAAAAAAGGGTCTCCACCCAAGCCATTTAACCCAATTTACAATCTTGAAAAAAAGAAGAAGATTTTGAAAATTCAAGTTCTTTCGAAGTCTCCAGAAGTTTTCTATTAAGAACATGAAGAACACGAAGAATGCTGCTGTCATTCTTTAAGAAGTTGCTCTACGATCCTGTTTTAGTGACAGAAAAAAGGTGAATTCTGTTTGTCAAGATCAAGTCTAGAAGACCCTTGAAGTGGATCTCATTGATTCAAGATCAAGTCTAGAAGGCCTTTGGATCGAAGTTTTATTAAAGAAAATGATTTCTTTAATGTAAAGAATATCCAAAGATTGCAACTCAAGTCTGATAAATAAAATTAATTTATTTTCTCCAAATTTTGTTTGTCATATTTTCGACAAGAAATTTATGTGCACACATACACCTGACTATCATATCTTAAATTAGCTTGATAACTCAACAAATTAATAAAAATTGAAAAAAAAAAGGTTCCAACCTTGATATATTACATCTTCAGTCTATCTTTTAAGATTATTCAAACAACATATGAAGAAAGTTGAAATCATTTTCACACACTAAGTATTTATTTTTCCTTTTTTTTAAAAAAATTATTTGTCTATCAAATAAAACCAAGATATTATATTTTATATACTTTAAATGGGTAAATTTAACTTTTTTATAAAATTTTTAACAAACTAAAATAAAATTAATTTTATAGTTTCTGAGATTATAACATAATCGCAAAAAAATAAATCATATTCCAAAAGAACAAGAAATTAGAAAAATTATTTTCATAATTTATCTAGGTAACCCTTGAGGTGATTAGAGAGAAAAAAGTTTTGTTATTCTTGTTTTTTACATCTTATCTTCTATTTTTGGAATTGACATATATTTTTAATTTTTTTTTTTGAAGTGTTTTTGGGATTTTAATGATAATACAAACATGCTATATAATGATGTGAGTCATAATTTTACTTGATTTAGTATTGTTAATGTAATAATTATTGAACTGCACCTCTTATGAGGTATTAGAGAAATGCTTAAACCGTCATCATGGTTTTGTCGTTTAAGAAAAAATACCTAGATGAGGGAATTATGCCCTTTGCTTTATTTTAGTTATATTAGCTTTGAATTAATCTTAGTTATAATATAACAAAAACTTAAGTTTACTTAGCTTATGTATAATGTTTTCAACTTAGTAATTTTCCTTGAATCATTTTGGAAATACTTTGAAAAATACTAAAATATTTTTGACTCCTTAGTTTTCCTAAAAATATATATTCACAAATACATGCATAAGTATGAATCTTTTTTTTAGACAAGTTAACATGTTTTTGAAAAGCAAAGAAAAAATTTTCATAAGTTTTCCAAGCTAGTATCGATACCCCTTTTTATAATGAATTGATACATTCTCTTCATAGTAGCTAGTATTTTTCAAAAGGGTAAAATTTTATACCCAATACCTTTCTTAGTCAAAGTATCAATACCTTGCTTCTTATGATCATTTTTCAAAGGTTTGCAAAGGCAAGTATCGATACGCTTGATAAAAATATTGATACCTTAGCATATAATTGACCAAAAAATCAATCCCTTCAACTATAATTAATTCCCAATGGCCATAATTCATTCTAAAGCTACAAAAAGGCTTTTCTAACACCTCTAAAGAAAAAGACATTAAAAGAAAAAGCTTAAAGTCACATATTTCATCTCTTATAAGCTTTCAAACAATTTTTCTTGACCTCGGTTTAATCCTTTCCATTATTCATTTTATTCACTTATGAGTACATTATTGTTCTTCTTCATTGTGCCTAAACTTTGTAAACACCTAACCTTTTAAGGGTTCATCTTTGTTTACATTAAAATCTTTTAAAAAAAGGAAAGAGGTTTCTACTTAGTCTTAAAAAGTATTGATGTTATATTTTAGCCTAGATAAACAAGATGTTGCTATCTAAGCTTTGAAAGATGTAAAATTGTGAAGTTTATACCTTATCTTTAAAAATAATAATCCAAGTTAGTGAACTAATAACTCCTTAGCAAGTGACATAAGGGAGAGGAAATAGGCACAGGACTGAGTCTTTATAAATTACTGAGTTTGATTTTCTATCCTTTTTTCTTGTTTATTTATTCACTAAATTATAATTCCATGTTCATCGTTTGAATTTCTCAATTTTTGTACTTAAAGTTTTAATTTCCTAAAGATTTTAGGAAATTAATTTAGCCTACCTTCTTAATTTAATCACCATAAGGTCTAAAAATTAATATTAGTCTTGTTTTGTAGGTCAACAACCTTGAGCAAATATCTTACCTAAAGATCACGCAATATGTAAGGTAGTTATATGCTAGCTATTATCTAAGAGGGACATTTCATTGTAAGGCTGGCTTTCTTTAATAGTGAAAATTATGCTTATTGAAAAACAAGAATGAAGTTGTTTGTCAAAATAAATGCTTATCAAGTATGGAGGATAATTAGGAAAGGTTTACTCATCCAATGAAGATGGTTGAAAATGAAAAAGTTCCTACAGAAAAAAGTGAATAAGATAAAAAAGATACAAAATAGTTCAACTCAATGCTAAGGCCATGCATACTCTATTTTTTGCTTCAAGGCCAAATGAGTACAATAGAGTATCTTTTTATATTAGTGTCAAACAAATTTAAGATAAGTTGGCAATCACTAATGGGGGAACTGATCAAGTTAAAGGAATCAAATATTTACGTACTCATATTTGATTATGAATTGTTGAAGATAAAGTAAGGAAGAAGCATCAAAGAGATGTCCTATTACTTTACGAGTATTATTAATGACTTGAAAGTTCTTGAAAAGACATATCCCAATAAGAAAATAGTCAAGAAATCGCTAAAAGGCTTTCCAAAATCTTAGAAATCTAAGGTGATAGCTGTTAAGGAATAAAAAGATCTTAATTATGTTACCTTAAATGAGCTTATCGGTTCTTTTTTTTACATAAAAGATGAAAATAAAACATGGACAAGAGCAACCAATGAAGGTTGGAGTTACCTTAAAGTCCTTTATTAATGAAAAAGAGAAGGATAATGATGAAGAAGATGGTGAAAATGAAAATATGGTTATTTTTACTAAAAGGTTTAAGAAATTCATAAGGATGAATAAAGGAAAAAAATTTCAAAGAGGTAAGGTTAACACAGTTGTTTGCTACTCTTGTAAGAAATCAGGCAATGTCAAGTATGATTATCTTTTGTGGGAGAAGGAAAATGCCAATAAGAAAGCAATATTAAGTGAAACTAACACTTTTGATGATGATGACTTCGATGATGATCAAATGTTCAACCAATGCTTCATGGCTTTTGAAGAGTCTATAGTAACTTTTAGGTTTGTATTTCCAGTTCATACACTTTTGATGAGTTCTAAGATGCTTTTGATGAGTAAGCAATAGAGTTTGAGAAAATGAATTTGAAACACAAAAAAAATAAATTTCAAAATTAAAGATTGAAAATGATTTTTTGTTCAAAATAAAGGATGATTTAGAGAGCCAAAATGAAAAATTGAAAACAAATGTTAAGTGATGGAGATAAACTTGCACAAACACCTATTTCCAACCATTCTTATGATCTTTTGCAAGGAATTGGAAGTCCAATGACTAAGGCAAAGACTAAACACATGGAGCAAGCTTTGCAAATACTAGTCATGGAAATGCAAGCAAAGAAGGCTGTTCAAAATGAATCAGATATATTGCCAAGATTGATCACTTTTCTACATTGTGTCGAGGCTAAAAAGAAAATATGAATAAAGCTTGGAGCCTAATTCACATGTCCAAGATGAATGAAGCCCAATTTGTATGTATTCATAGGCCTATAGATTAGGATTTTAGATTTTTTGATTTTTTTGACTTTTCATGTTTTTAATTTATTTCGATAATTCCTAATTAGATTATGATAAAGAGTAGACTTTATCTTTATAGATTAGGATTGTGTTTAGGATTTTAAGTTGTTTAGATAAGTCCTAATCAGATTAGGATTAGGAATAAACTTTTCCTTATTGATCAGGATTTCCTTATTCAGTTAGGGCTCTACAGATTTTTGGCCTATATAAGGGAGTCTTATTTATGTAATTCAGCAGATTTGAATATAAAAAAATACTTGAGAGTTTCTTCACTTTATGAGAATTTTTTCTTTGTTCTTTAAACAAGAACTCAATTTGATCTTATCAGGGTAACTTGTGGCGATCAAAATTCTTATAACTTTGGTTCTAATCAGCAGATTTGATTCGGGTCAAGTTCTTTTTGCTTGACTTTGAAGATGATCCTAGGGTTCTAATTCCATCCAATAGGGTTTTAGTTTGTGTTTTCATCCTAAGGTTCGCATTATTTGGTATCAGAGCTTTGGTTCTTGAAAGTTAGGTGTAATCTATCTTTTAATCTATTAATTTCATTATTTTTTTCTATTATAGTTCGTGCTTCCACCATCCAAAAAAAAAAAAGAAAGCAAAAAAAAAGCAAAAAAAAAAGAAAACAAAAAAAAAGAGTGTGTTCTAGTGTTATATCCCTTTTTCCATCTTAAAAAAAAAGATTGTTATTAGATCTTTATATTCATATCATACAA
>JBBYHM010400831.1:0-51643 GCA_038381775.1 Adansonia rubrostipa
AGCATTAATGGAACAAAAAAGGGGTGTGTTTGAGATAAGATTGTTTAGTTGGTAGTCATCATATTATAATAATGTTACGGGCATTTCTGAGAATAAGAATGACCGCACTTTGTTGAATGAAAAACATTAATTAAATGCGAAAAACAAAAACAACACTATTTCTTTCTTTCTTTTTGTTTGCTTTAACATATATCTTAATTTGGAATCAGATTTGGTGCTTAGTGGAGCAGTTTCAGATCTTATCTCATTATTCCCACTTTGTGCGACAGTCATCATATGTCAGGTCTATTCATCAAATGCTCTCTCTCTCTCTCTCTCTCTCTCTCTCTCTCTCTCTCTCTCTCTATATATATATATATATATAATCTTTTCATTTAAGAATACAAAGGAAATTACTTTAATATTTAAATATTATCTATAAAAAATCAATTAATCAAATAAAAAATTAACAATGGAACTTTAACTTAAGATCGCAGACTTAGAAAACTATAGAATAATAATGCATGGTGCAGATTTGAATATTCGTAGTTATTTAATTTGGTTTTTTCAGATTCGGATATTAAAAATTTGGTTTATATTTAAATTCTAATATTATAATAATTATTTTGAGTGGTTTTGTAGATTTTTGTAATTGTATATTTTAGAAATAATTAAAACTAATAAAGCATACATGAACTAAAATTTGAATTAACATGCAAAGTTTAATATGCGTAAATTATATTAAATTATTATAAATTTTATTATTTTCAAATATTAATGCAATACTAATTACGAAGGATAAAAAAATTCAATGTACTTTTTAATTCTATTTATTTACATGAAATAAATTGAACCAATTTTTAAGATTAGTGAAATATTTTAAAATAAAACAATTTCATATAGACTTTTGATTCTTTTTGATTTATTATCAAATTAATTCTTTTAATGAAAGTATTTTAATGAAGTTAAACTTATTACTTATAAAATAGACGGATATAATTAATAATAACAACAATTTTCATAATGGTATATTGAACAATAATGAATATTTTCTTGAGTTCCAAAAATTCTCTACATTTTTGCTTTCGTTAAAAGCA
Organism: Adansonia rubrostipa; assembly: GCA_038381775.1. Classification (NCBI taxonomy): domain Eukaryota; kingdom Viridiplantae; phylum Streptophyta; class Magnoliopsida; order Malvales; family Malvaceae; genus Adansonia; species Adansonia rubrostipa. The sequence continues at coordinate 1,077 of JBBYHM010400831.1, forward strand.
TTTTTAAGATAAAACAATTCCATATAAACTTTTAATTTGTTTTTATTCATTATCAAATTAATCCATGCAACAAAAGTATTTTAATAAAATTAAACTTCTCAATTATAAATTAGATAAATATTATTAATAAAGAAAATTATTTATAATGATAGTTTGAAATATAATAAATAATAATGACTATGTTCGTTAGTTCAAAAGATCATCCACGTTTGTGCTTTTTATATATATTATAAAAAAGACATTTTCTTGTAAAAAATATACTATAGAAAAAACAAGCATTCTTTCTGTAAACCATTCAAGAAAATATTTTTGATAGTCACTTAAGAGTTTCAATATTAAATAGCTACAATGGCTATCTATAGATTTTATTCAAGCCTGAAGAGAAAAGGTTTACTCATAATCTATCTTATACTCTCGAGTATAACCTTTGATTTAAGTGAGTTTTATAGTGTTCAACGTATCCATATGAGTTGTTTTTAATTTTATAAACTTCTTTGCAACCAAAAATAGTCTTGCAAGGAAGGAGATCAACTATATCCCAGTGAGTTTTTTTTTTTAAGAGCCTAAAGTTAATTACCCAAAGCTTATTTCCAATGAGAACCAATACTAGCCTAATAGTAAGATTGAGGCTTATCCAAATTTATTATAGTGGAAAAACAATTGTAATCACTAAGATGATAAAGTGTTTATCTTACCCCAGTAGAATAATGAAGAATGTAAGTAGGTATATTATCAACAATCATATTAGATTCTGTATGGACAAAAGAAAGAAAAGAGCTTGATTAAGTCCATTAGGTATAACATTATCATAATCAAGAAATGACTCAATAGATAGCTCATAATAGAAGTGAGAAGTAGTGGGAAAAGAATAGTGAAGGATTGATAAGGAAGAAAAATAGTGTCCTAAAAACTGACATGCTAAAATGTACACAGTTTGTTTAAAATAGGATCCTAACAACAATAACCCTACTTTTGGATCCCATAACTGAGTAATCAACAAAGGCAAGCATGTAGTTCTAATTTAATTTGTTTATGTAGAGGAAGTAAAATGAAAAGGCATAGGTTTAAGGGTAGAATACTTAAGTCTTAATAAATAAATGTTTAAAAGGAGAAACATTATTAAGGATTTAAGTTAAAGTATGATTTAAGTTATATACAATAGTTAAGAAAGTTTTGCCTCAAGATTTTCAAGATAAGAGGAAAAAGTAAGAATAGGTTAAACTAAATAAAAAATGTAATAGTGTTCTTGAATTGTTCTTGGTTGGGTGAAATTGAAAGCAACTACCTTTCTACCTTTTGCTTAAGGCCTAATAAGCCTTTGGGCTAGCACTGAAGAACCATAAGGCCGAAAAAAAGTTGGAACTACCATCTTCATGGAGCACCATTAAAGGCAAGATGCATGTACTACTCATGGTCTCAGTGAGCCTCAGCCGCCACCCAATACTGATCTTTTAGAATTATTTTAACTTAGACTACAATATTTTAGAGTCAAGGAATCTCTAATCATATAGGTGTTTTAGTTTAAAAAATTATAGTTTAATACATGTAAGTCCCCACTAAAGATCTACAGGGAAGTCTAGTTGTTTCTATGTTCACGTTTTCTATTGCTTATTTTATTTTGTTTTAAATGTTTTTGAAATTTAATATATGAATAAGGTTAAATTTAACAAAGATATGATTCCTTCAACTGGTATTAGATCCAATAGGTTATGGATTAGGTGTTGCAAGTATAGGCTAATTCATGGTGATTGACATCTTGATGTCACACGCATTAATTTATAAGTTTTAGGCCAAAACCTTCGTAAAATAATTTTTATAAATTTTCTTAATTCTAGACAGCATTCTTAAGATGTGTGTTAATCATGATTAAAAGGTTTAATACTTAATAAAAATTGTTTTCAATTAATTTGAATTGAACACACATTGAGACATTAAAAACCATTATTGTTTAGCCTACCATGCATATGATTTAAAGCTTGATTTTTTCCATCATTTTCTTTGAGGTAAAAAATTGATTTTATAAAATGTTATATTCTGGTTTTATCATAAAATATTTATAAAAATGAATTTCAATTGATTCACACTTGTTTTGACCCAAAGAAAACTAATCTTGAGCTTAGTGAGCAAAAATCTCAAAGCTAGAATTTTTCTAGTAAACTTAGAGGTGTTTTTATGCCTAATGCGCCATGTAATCTTTATGGAAACATTTTATGGATTTGCTACATCTTAGGACAGCAAGTGAACTAAATGTGATTTGATTTACCAATTGACTTTGTTTGTTGAAATTTACAGTAAATGTTGCCTCACTCAGTTTACTCAAAGCTGCGCTTATGAATGGCAAATTGTTGTTGTTTCAATTACTACTATGGATTGATCTTTGGCAGCACGTATTGAATTTTCCATAAATTAAAAATAACCCTTAAGCACCCTCTAATAGTGGTAGTTTAAGGCCATTCTCCTAGCCAAGAAGATCACCTACATCTAGAACACTAAGCATTAGAGCCCAACTTCTGTTGGAACTAGTTTTTTAGTGGGAGTGAAATTCCAAAAAATTAGGAATCTAATTCCTAATTTTTTTTGGATGAATTCTAGTTGCAATAGATAAGAGTTATGTAATTGATTAGATTCCTAAAATTTAGGATTGGCTTTGCAAACTAAAATGTTTTAAGACAAGGTAGTTTCCTAAAATAGAAATGTTTATAAAATGATTAAAATTTAGAAACTATTTTTCTTAAATTGTTTATTAAAATAAGTTATCATAATTTTGACTCTTAAAATGTCAATATTGGAAACCTAATGAGCATGAAATTAAAGAAATTTGTCCTAACAGAGACAAATCACCTAAAAGCTTGGTAGTGTCTGTTTTAAGACAAATTTCCTAAAAGTTAGGAACTTGGTTAAAAATGCTTTAACTGACATGGTTGATTCTTATAGATGCTTTGATAAATATTTTAAATGTTGTTCTATTTATATTTATGCATGGAATGCATGTGACCACCATGTGAAGTTAGCTATATTATTAGTGTATGCCTTTAAACCAATCGGATTGGGACATGGGATACATAGTTAATTAACTGCATACATGTTAATAGTTATAGTAAAAATTGTTTCCCTCATTTTGGTGGCATGATTAATACTTCTGTAAATACTAATTGGATGAAGCCCATGGAACTTTAAAAGGCCTTAAAAAGAAATTGCAATGAGTTGCACTTATAAGACTCTTCTGTATCAAAACCTAGTTTTTTAAAAACATTCTTGATCATCGTATTGTCAAGATAAGGCATTGGCAATGCTCAGATACCAACTTATATTATGCCTTTTTACTTAGAAAAAGTAAACAACTGATCTCATAAGTTGAAGTATGTAAGATACTAAAGATGGCATAGAGATGGTTGTTTTGTGGAAACAAGTTCATTGAACATGTCCTAAATAAGAACTTTATTTGGTATAACTCATACAAGTTTCTATGAAACATGTTCTTATGTGCTAGTCATGTATAATAGTCCATAGACTTATGATACTAGGTTATCTCATATGAGGAGTTTTATACTTTAATTTTATCATGAACAGTTCCATAATAGATGGATGCTTATGGCAGGATGGTTTAGGTATAGCATCAATCATATGGTGGATGGATGAGTAATCTAGAGATGATTCACTACTCCTAGTGACAACTAGAGATGTATCCCAAATGATCTTGACTATAGTTTATTGGATTAAAGTCTTTGGCTAAAGTATAGTGAATTATTAGGAATTCATTTTTGTAGATTCATGAACATTAACCATAAGTTGTAAGATCTGACCTAAGATTAAAGCATAAGTAGACATTGAACCATAAGCATGTTAAATCTAGGATATATGGTGAAAGGACCTTACTACACTAATAGGCTAGTTACTGAAAGGTTTTGAGAAGGCCACATTAACTTTTCAATATTTAGGTGTTCATGAAATGTTGCTAAATCTCGCTTTTGATCTATTGATAAAATTAATTGTATTCATTGCCAACGTGTTGGGAACCTAATGGGTCACACATAATAAGGTAGATTTATTGAATTACATTTGAGATTTAATTATGATTTAATTAAATAAAAGGTAATTTGAATGGAGGACTTAATTGAATAGTTTAATTAAATGAGACAAAGTTAGATTTATGAAATATAGATTTTATTGTATAATTAGGACATGAAAAGTAAAATAGTCTTATTAAAATAGTTTCTAAATTAAGGCATAATGTATAAAGGTGGATAAACAATAGTTCTCGTTAAAATGGGATTTCACCTAGACATGAATTTGATTGAGAATCCAATTTTCTATGTCATTAATTTATTTATTATCCTTTAGAATATTATTATAATATTAATTATTAGATAATTAATATTAAATAATATCAAAATTAAGTTAAAAATAGTTTTAACTAAATTAAAGACTTTGTAGTGATAAAATCCATAGTGATGTGTGACACTAGCAAAATTTATGTTTCTAACTTATTTATTTAATTTTTATAATTATTTCATAATTTTATTCCTTAAATAAATTTATTTAGATAATAATGAATTTAAAGAATTGAATTAACTTTAAGGAAACACCCAAGCCCAAAAACCCTTTATATTACGTGAAGCCGTAAATTGGTCCAAGCTTGTTGAGCCATATTTTGGGGCCCAATACTAAAGGGAATTTGACCAAGGATGAAAAGGTTGGGTGATCATTTAATTAACCCAAAAACAAGGAAAAAATTTTAGCCTGTTTTTGCAAGTTTTAACTAGGTCAAAACTTTTCCATTCTAAATCCAACTAGAAGTTGGATTGAGTTAGTATATATGTATATATACATATATATGATGGCCTAAAGGATTGTTATGAGTTTTTAACCTAATTCTGAGATAGGAGACTACTAAGAATATATTTTATGAAGAAGAGAAAATTAGTTTTCTCAAATAATATTCCCACATACACAAAACCTTAAAAATTATGCCACCTCCCTAAGGACCATTGTAGTTGGCTTAATCTTGATTCCTTCATTCTTATTGGTTGTTGGTCAATTCAAGAATATTAGTTACCTTTGATTGAGGCTTAACAACCCTTCTAGCTAGCACTAGAGAACCACTAGGCCTCAAGAAGGTTCTAACAAGTACCTGTGTGGATAATCGTTAGAGGTAGGATACTTTGCTGCTTGTGATCTTCAATAATCCTTCAAGAAACCAAGTTTTTGGAATCTTTTTAATTTGTCTTGTTTCAGATTTTGACCTCTAAAATCAATGTAACTTCTAATCATATGGATGTTTACTTCTTGAGTTAAAATTTTAAAGTTTACCATATGAAAGTTCCTCCCTAATGATCCATAAGAAAGTTCGGTTATTTCTATGTTTCTTTTTTTCGCTACTCTTTTCTTTATATTTGACTGATTTTTAATATCATAGATATGTATGAGGTAAGATTTTATGGGATATGAATCCTTTCAAGTGGTATTAAAGCCTATAGGTTATGGATTACATGTAGTAAGTATAGGCTAAATCATGGTGACTGACATATTAATTTTACATGTTTTCATTTTTGAGTTTTAGTCTATAAATAATATTTTATAAATTTTGTTAATTCCAGACAGCATACTTGAGATTTGTATTAATCATTATTTAAAGGTTTAATAATTGATAAAAATTATTTTGCATCAAGTTGGATTGAATACAAATTGAACTATTAAAACATGCAGGTGTTCACACCAAGTATTGTGATTTCATTATCTAATTTTTGTAATAATTTCTTTGTTATAAACATTGATTTTTATTTTTTGTTTTCATTAGATAATATGTATAAAATTAATTTTAATTTATTTACACATGTTCTGACACAACAAAAATCAATCTTGGATTAATTGTAATGAAATCTTAAAGCTAAAATTTATCGAGTAAGTTTTGATGAGTTCTTGCATCCAATGCACCTTGAAATCTTAATGGAAAAGTTTCATAGATTTGCTGCATTTTAGGACAGCAAGTTAATTGATGAATATTTGATTATTGGATGGCTTTAGTTACTAGTTTTTGTAGTAAGGTGATGCCCATCTCGGGATGGCCTAAGCATGCAGTAGAGATGGAAAATAGTTCCCACATTTATTGCCATGGATAAGTTCTTGGCAGTAGCCAAGTAAATTTTTAGCCCCTCCAAAGGCCTCCAAAAATCCTCCAAAGATAGTGATTAAAGGCTGTTGGCGTGGCCAAAATGATTTCTTATGCCGAGAACAGTACATGGTAGAATCCTACTTCTATTGGAACTAGTTTTCTAGTGGGAGTATAATTCCTTAAAATGAAGAATTAGATTCCTTAAACTATGGATAGTGTTTCAGTTGAATTAGAAGAGTTATCTAATAGATAAGAGTTCTAAAAGTTAGGATTAATAAAAGAGTTTTGAGTCATTAAGTTTTTTTTTAAATAGACAAGCTTAAAAGGTTAAAATATGGAAACTTGTTTTATTAAAATTCTAATTAAATAAATTATCTTTATTTTAATTTTAAAGATGTTAATTTTGGAAACCTAATTGAGAATTCAATTACAAGAATTTGTGGTAGTTGAAACAAATCACCTAAAAGTTAGGCAATGTTCGCTTTGAGATAAACTTCTTAAAAGCCAAGAACTTGGTTAAAAACATTTTAACTCTATTACCAATTCTTATAGATATTTTGATAAATATTTTAAAATTGTTTTACCTATATTTATGCAAAGAATACATGTGATAACCATATGATGTTAGCCATACATGTATGTTACTAGGTTATGGATAGTTAATTTTTTTCTTTTGGTACTTATTTTTATTAATAGGGTCTACAAACCTTGCCTTATCTCTTTATTTTTCGAAGTTGTAAAATTCTTTTCTCACCTTACTCCCCTCGAATGTACGTCAAGGTTTCTTTAAACTTATGTAATTGTTACATCATTAGAGATCTAGGATTAGAAGAGTATTAGAGAACTTATAAATTCTTAGATACAAAGGAGATGGCACCAAGATGAAGTCCAAGGAGATTATCATGAAGACTTATGTGATATATGATTAGTATCCTAGGAAATTGACCACCTAGTTCCCTAATGGCTTAAGAAAACTAGTTTAGTTGAAAGTCCATAATCATCGTAGTAGATTGCATATGATAGATTGATTTTGCTTATTTATATATACGTGATATATATATGTATGATGTAATAAATGCCAATGCCATGCAATCAAAAGCAAATTAATAAGATTTAAATAATATTTAATTCAAAAAAATCCCTCATTAAATATTGAGTCTATACTGAAGCATTATTAGATGCCTTTTATTAGTCATAACAAGATACACAAGTTTAAATTATGGGTGATTTTCTAAGTGGCTGAAGGTCTATCTACCCAAATTGCTTGAGTTATGAATAATTGGTCTTACTCAACTATTGTTGTATGGTTTGAATGTGTCACACTTGAACAAACTTTCAATGTGGGACTAGTTAATGGAGTTTAGCCCATTAAAACTTAAAAACATCATGCATGCTAATTTAGTGATAGTTTTTTAGTCATTGTGTTTTATCCATTATGAACCGAAACATTTTGTTATTAATAATTTACAATTTTAACCATTAAGTAAGGTTTTACAATTTCAATGCTTGTCCTCATATTTTATTGAGATTATAGTCTTCAACCATAATCTTAGTAGTTTAACATTTGCCAGGCACTCTTTTCAGCGTTACATGCCTTGAAAAACTTAACAAATCATTTAAAAATTAACTGGGTAGGTATCTTAGTTTACTAGTTGCATCTTTATGTAACTCCTAAATCAGTTAGGTGGTAATTCTTTACCTAAAAGCGTCACATGCACTTCACCAAACCATCACCACTTAGTTCATATGGTCAAGTGTGACACATCTAAATGATATAGTAATAATTGAATAGGACCCACTATAAATATCTTATTTTCTCCACGCCAATTTTTGGCATCCCAGGATGTAATCGAAAGATAATAAAATCAAAAAAGAAAAAAAATGGGGATGATTGTTTGTTGTTGTTTTACTAAGCACTATTAGGCAATATGACGCTAGGCAAAAATTTTTTTTAGGAAGGTCTAGAATGCTTAAAAGTTGTATTAAAGAACAAAATGTAGAAATGAGGTATTAAAGGTCACTATTCAGGTTGTATCGATACTCATGGATAAAAGTTGCCTTGTGTATTGATACAAAATGTTCTGTCTAATACATCAAGGTATTTTTGCCCAGTTCGAGCCATTTTTTAGCACTTTGAAAATTCGATTCAAACACATTCTTGCACCAAAAATCATCATAATTCATACTAAGCCTCCACCATGGGCTCATGATTAGACTTAAGCAAGTTTTTAAAGCCTAAGTAGCCAATGACAAAGGACGTTTTCATGAAATATACGGATTGTCAAAAGGCATGCTTGGCTTTTCTATAGTTCTAGATTACTACAGCCTTTCTGCACCACTACTCTGCATGGTAGAACTAATGGAAATAAGAACAACTGAGCATAATACCTAGAATAGTACATGAAGGAAAATACAATTGTGCCCTTACTTTTGGCTCAAAGTAACCTATGAAGATCATCATTATTCTCAGCGATCTCCAAAAAAAAAAACCTCCAGCAACCGCCAAACACAAAACACTCCAAAACACTGCTCATTAACCTCTATCCCATAGCTAAAATCTTAATTCCCATAATTCCTCTAAACCCATAGCAAAAAACCACTAAAACTCAATCTTTTCACATACATTCATCTTTAAAACCCTTTTCTATCAACATTACAACTAGGAAAGCTTCTTCTTTGCATCCTTGTCTTGCTAAACAGTAGCAAAGAGAGGGAAAAAACAAAGTTTTGAGTCACTACTCTAAGTAAAAAGGAAAGTTCAAGGCTTTTTGGTATATTATCTCTACCTTTCTCCATTTATTTTATGTTTTATCATTTCCATCATTTTAGTGAGCTATTCATGGTGCCATGACCATTCTAGGGCTTTCATGCATCGTTGCAATCTTGGTTGTGGTAGTTTTAAAGCCTTGATGATCCTTTTAATGCCTTAATAGTGTTTAAGTGACCAAACATGCTTTCATCATTTTTACCATTAAAACTGCCCCTGTCCATGCATCTTTGATATATTTTGCCCACCATCACATGCTTAACACATTCTTGAATCTTCATTCGAACATACATATTGATGTATTCCCTTACATTTTAATGGGCTTCATGGCATAAAATTGTTGTCTTAAAAATTCTAGCATGTTCTTTTTCACTCAAATATGATCATATCACCTTCCATAACATGATTTTTGATGTCATCTCCATGCATCTTGTTTGTCATCTTCTTACATTTTTGTAGTCTTTTCTATGTCAAAATGTCATATCTTGCTTGTTTGAATGTGTTGTTCATGTTCATCATTATGTATATTGCATTATGTTCATAATATTTTTTGTCACAAGTGTTTCCTTGTTTGTAACAAAAATTTGATTTCAAAAAGAAAATATCCAAGTCTATGTTAGACTAGTAATTGATTTAATGTTTTCACAAAACTGGCCTTCCAATCTTAGAGACAAATCAATCATTTTAGGTTCGGATTCATGGTGAAACAAGTTTATGTTTTTCAAACAAAAATAACCCTTGTAATTGATAAAAGAAATAATAAGCCTTGATCTTAAGCTTAACACCTTTATCTGTGGCACGGTCAACGAGTTGTTTCCTCATCCCAAACTACTCTGAGATTATGGAATGAGCTCATGATGCTTATGTCACTTTTCTCTCTGTGTCACAGACATTCAGACACCCGGGGCTCGAGTTTGACCCCTAAAAAACTCAAAAATCAAATAATCCTTGTTTTCACTCTAGTAACACCATAGTTTGGATTTGAGAAATTATTTTCAAACCATAAATAATTTTCTCTCGAATTTACTAATATTTTTCCTTTAAAGGACATCAAATTTTCTTCTAAAGGTGTCTCGTTTGCTCTCAAATCATCCTGGATAAAGAAACTATGATTTTTTGAACCTTCCTGCCTGTAACCCTTGGAACAAATGTATTAAATTTTATTTGGGCCATTTAGGCGCTTCAAATGATTTTTCCATATTATCTAAATTTTTGCCCAGAAAGTTGCAAATTTCCCTTTTTAGAAAGGTATTGTTTACGATTTAATGATTTTAGATGAGTCCAAAATGATTTTTCAAAGTCCATCATGCCCTTTCCCTTGTACACACTGTTAGTGTTGAAATAAGCTTAACTTCAAAAATTAATTATGCCTACAAAGTGATTTTCTAGGAGTTTTTAAATTTTTTATATTAGTTTTCATCGTGTTACCTTTCCAATGGCATTTTGCTTACCCCTAAAGCCTTTAGGTTCAGAAAGAGAGACGACGTGATGCTGTCTCCTATTTTTTCAAGAACTAAAATTAATCTCTCTCCCAAATTGCCATCATCAAGATGTTCGAACTTCTCGACATGCATCCGATTGGGTCTCCTATAACACAAGCCCTTTCGTCTCAAACCAAGGCTTAAGAAAAAATATATTTTATTCCAATCCTTGATTTCCCACCTTCAAAATACCTTTCAGAAAATAAATAAAATAAAATAAATATCTTTTTTCTTTTAAATCATAAAAAATTTTTATTCTTGAGGATACTTTAACCTTATGTTTCCTATAGGATACTCCAACACCATTCTCCACAAAATAATTAGAATTTTCTCTATTGAATTTTTTCAAGACTTTTTATTATTTTAAATTATCAAAAATTTTCATTCATGGGGATAACCTAATGCCACCAATCCAAGGGGAGACTTCAACCTCGTTTTGACACTAAAAAAACTTGAATTTTTGCTCCTGAATTTATTGGAAGTTCCTAATTATTCTCTAAAATCATAAAAAAATTTTCATTCTTAGGGAATACTCTAACCCCACCTCTCCAAGGGGATACTCTAACCCTGTTTCTACCTTAAAATCTAAAAATTTCTCTCTTTCGAATATTTTGAATTATTTCGATTAAAATATTTTTCTATCCCTTAAACTAGCACTAAATCAAAATACAATTCCAAATTTTTATTTCAGTCATTCTTCAACAATCAAAGGCAATTATGAGATGCATTCCAATCGCACCTCCTTTTTACATTCTTTTGTGTGTGATTGCTTTTTTTTTTTGTGACATTATTATTTCCTTTTTCCATCCAACATGTTTCCTTTTTTTGTAGTGAGCATCATGCATTCATATTTAAAAAAAAAAAATTTGCAAGGCAATATTCTATATTAGTATCTCTCAAGCACTTAATAGGGAACATTTGAATTTTTGACATTTAATTTAAAATTTTTTCATCAAAAATCCCTATGCTCCTCATTCCTCCACGGCTCATAAGTGGCACAAAATTTTCTATCATAACCCAGATTTACAATTTCCATAGAAGTTCAAGCATTAAAAGGGATTATATCTAAACAATGACTAAATGGAACTGATTAGACCAAAACAAAGCAAGATATTAGTGGGTATCGATTTTGGGTGTCTTAGGGATGCTAATCCTTCCCTGCATGTAACTAACTCCTGAATGCAACCAAGAATCTCTAGACCTTTTGGACCTTGAAATCAGCATTTTGAAATTTGGAATATTGTTTTTGATAGGCATCTAGTTATGCCTAGCCCAAAATGATTGGTGGTGACTCCAAATTTATAATTACTTCACAGTAACATTACAAGACTAGTTATATGGGGGATTCATCTGGATGTCTTTCTCCTCTTCATATTACTATGCATAATTTAAATCTTGATCAAGGGATAACCCAAAGGCTTAATCACACCACCATATAAACCTTTTAAGTCATACGTGCCAGCTTTGGATTGTCCAAAGAGAAAAAAATGGGTACATGGTGACACTCATTATTCATAACTCAAGCAGTTTAGGTGAAAGGGACCTTAAATGACTCAACAATTCACCTACGATTAGAATGTGGGTATCTTGTTATAAATAATGGAAGGCAACTAATCATGCTTAGGCATGGACATAATATTTTTAAAGGGATTTTTAATCATTTATCTTAAGTCTTATTGCTTTTTTTCAAAGGCAAGCTAAGCATTTATTCAATCAAATATCACATATATATAAATTCAAAAATAAATCTAACACATCCAATCTACTATGATGATTATGGACTTTATCTATCTAGTTTCCTTGAGCCATAAGGAAACCAGTTGGTAAAATTCTTAGGGATATCATACTAGGTATTCATAAGTCTTAATGATGATCTCCTTGGTTATTTTTTCTTAGTGCCATCTTCTTTACACCTTGGATTTACATAAATTTTAATCTTAACTTGTATCTAAATCTATAAGTCCTATGTAACAGTTACATATCTCTATAAGAAACTTCAAGTTACATTCAAAAGTGAATTTATAGGCCAAAATTATAAGAGAAGAAATGTTTCCATACCCTATTTATAAAATACATACCTAAAGAAAAAATTAACCATCCATAACCTAGGGATACTAAGGTCTAGTCTATAATCATCCTTATGCTAATATAATCATATTATAAGCATGAAAAAAAAAGCATAGCCAATATCACTTAGTGATCTTATGTGCCATTTGCATAAACCTCGTAAAACAACTTGAGATGATTTATCAATTATTTTGTAATTTTAGTTCTTTAATTAAAATATTTTTAATTAAATTCCTAACTTTTAGGAAGATTACCTTTAATTGAACATCACCTAACTCTTAGGTTGTTTGTCTGAACTAGGACATTATCAAACTTTTAGATAACTTTATCTTAATTTTGACAAACCATCCATTTTAGGAAACTCATTTTAACAAAATATATTTTAAGACATTAAATTAAACATTAGCCAACTTTTAAGTTGTTTGCCTTAATTAGGACATTATCTAACTTTTAGATAACTTCGTCTTAATTTAGACCAACTATTTAACATGTAATATTTTCTAAACCATTCAGGAAATTTGTTTTCGAAATTTTTTGAAGTCTTAGTAATTGATCAATATTTAATTTAATTAAGAAAACAATTTTCTTACATGATTAACATTTATTCTAATCACAATAGAACAAATACTAGTCAAATTAGGATTAACCATTTAAATTAAATATATTTTTAATTAAATAATTTAATTGAATTTATTTCCATTTATATTATCCAATTCATATCTTAAACAATTTAAGAATATTAACATAATTAGATAATTAGGTGTTTGATTAATATTAGGAATCTTGATGGAATTTAACCTCTCAAGAAGGTGATTAAGCTAACCTTTTCTAACATTTAACAAATATTTTATTTTTAATTAATTTTTAGATTATTTTGATCTAATCATATCAGAATTAAAATTTCAAGAAAATTCAAGTTGCATGAATCCTACTCCCAATAGGAAAAAGTGGCCTATTAGGTTTCCTAGTCTTACTAAGAATTAGTTCCCATCATGCTTCCTATTCAAGTTATCCTAGTCCAACTCAAATTCTATCATATTCCTCCCACTAAACCTCTAAAAATACAGAAAATTTGTAGAAAATCATGTTGCCATGGATGCTACACCAAGGTACTAAGAGTGAAGATAAAGTGCCGCACAAATCAAATGTATCTAATGTACTCGATATCGGCCGAAATTAAAATGTTTACAACTTCGATTTTGACATAATTTTCCAGCAAGTATTATGATCAATTCATGACACTTTCAGGAGGACAAACAAGTAAAAAGTTGCAATAACAATTGTTGAAAATTTTAGCACCATCAAAACATTGAAACAATGTCATCCTAGCAATAGTCAATACCAAAATATTGATAGATGACTGTAATATCAATTTAATTAGAATAAACATATTTTAAACTAATTAATATTGATAATAAATATAGATTAACATGCTGGAGAATTAAAAATTAAAAAGAAACAATTTTTCTAATTTTTAATTCAAAAAATGAATCAAAATAACATTGAAACAACTTGGAAAGCTTAAGACATGTTAAGACTTTAATCTGAATTACTTAAAACAATTTTAATTAATTATTTAAACACTTAAAACATGATTAAAGCCAAAAATTATCTACTGTCCAGATTTAAAAAATTAATTAAAAACATCTTTTTAAGACTTTTGCCAAAATGAAAATTACAAAATTAATACATTAATCAATCATATTGATTATCACTAGAAATCAACACATTAGACCACATGTAATCTACAAACCATAGGTTGTGATACCATTGAAATGGAAATCATGGGCTCATGTATATCGATATAGGCATAAAAATTTAATCAAAATTAATCATACGCAGTGGAAAGTAAACAATGAAGTACTTAAATTTTCTTAAGGTCTTCGACAGAGATATATATATGGTTGGATAATAGTTTAAAACATAGATCTGAGAGAAATCATACCTATTAAGAGACTCATAACTCTAAGTCTGTTAATCTTTGCACGACCACACCATTGTTGATTACTTTGATCTCTTTCGGAGGTCACAAGTAGTAAATTTTCTTTCCTTTAATGGTGATCCATATAGACACCTATTAGAGCCTTCATGAGGTCTAATGGATATTCACTACTAGCTAAAAGGCTTCTCAAGCTTTAACTAAAAGATATATGGCTAGTAGGTTTAGATTTGAAGTGATCTGAGAACAATTCCCATACTTGTTATGCCAAGAGGAAGAAAAAAATAAATCCGTAAAGAAGTTGATATTTTACGCAGATCCTAGTAAATGAATCCAAAAATCCTAATTTTTATTTTGGATTCCTTTAGAATAAAAAATTTATTTTCTTTGTTATGACCAGAAATAATTTCAGATCACTCAGAAACGATGTTTAGTCTAAGACACTCTTAGGGAAGTTCATCAGATTGCACCAACCCCTTAAGGAAGTAAAGAGGTTGCGTTTAGGGTTTTTTTGGGATGATACAATCAGCCAAAAAGCCTTAATAATGTAATTAATACATCTTGGGCTAAGTTAGGCTTGACTAATGGGTTAGACTTACCCATTAAGTCACCCTTTAATGTTGGTGCCACTTTGGAGTATTTCTTGGAGTCCAATTAAAACTATTTTATTTAGCTTGTCTAAGATTAGGCCTTATTAGTAACTTACAATTATTTAAGGCTAAGAACACACCAAGGATAGCTATTTCAAGTTCTTAGCCCACTAGAAAGCCCAACCTGAGTAGTTCATAACTAGACTTCCTTAACTTGACAATTAGGGCTTTTAGCCTAATCTTTTAATTTAAATATTAGATAATTTAATTCATAATTAAATTTTCTAACCCAAGTAAAATATTTTTTTCATGTAAATAATATTAAATAATTAATTAAATAATTATCAAATAATTTATTCAATTTTCCAAATACAATTATTTGGTTTTATTTAATACTATCCCTAAAACTATGTCTACAAATAGACATTATCTTGATAAGATATTCTTATCTTTATTGCTATATTAAGACATCTATAATTAGATTTCATAAATCTAATTTATGTCTTAAATTATATAATTCAACTTCTTCCATTAAGACCTTCTTATTTTACCTTTTATTTGATTAAGTCATACTTAATTAAATCCAGATTTTAATCCAACAGATCATCTTATTTTGTGTGACCCATCAGGTTCTTAATATATTGGATGAATATGATTAATCTCATTAATTACATTCATAGATCAAAAGCAGGATCTAGCAACCTGTTAGACTACCAAAATATTGAAGAGTCAATACGACCTTGGAGAAACCTTTCAGTAACCAGCCTCTTAGTGTCCTTCTATCCTTTCATTAGATATCTTGGAAAAACCATGAGCATGGTACGTTGTCTACTCATGCATCAATCATCTTAGTTCTTGCAACTATCAATTAAACTCATTAATTTATAGAAACAATTTCTCCTAAATTCATCATGCATTGTCAACGACTTTACCAAGTTAACCAAAGCCAAAAACAAATAAGGTATGTCTCTAATGTTAGTTAGAGTTATGAATCCTCTCTAGATCACTTATTTGCTTCATATGCTTCATGCCATACCAAAAACATCTTTCTATAGGCATCTATCTATCATGGATCTGTTCATCATAGAATCAAAGCATGACACTCTTTATACAGGATGACCTAGTATCACTAGTCTAAAGACTAATGTACATGACTGGCATATGTGGCACATGAGAACATATGCCATAGACACTTAAGTGACTTATAAAAAATGGACTTTTGATATAGGCCATGTTTAGTGAACTTGTTTCTACAAAACAAGCCGCCATATGTTATCCTTAAGTGTCTTTATACTTCAACTTCTATGATGTCAAAGAGTTGTATGCATCAAATGTATGAAGTTCTAGCTTATGCTAGACTTTGTGCATTGCCAATGCCCTACCTTGACAATACGATGACTAAAAATATTTTTAGAAACATGGCTTTGGCATAAATACCTTATTGCCATAACTTATTGCTAACTTTGCATGGCCATTGTGTTTCATGTTTCTCATCTAATTAGCATTCACATGAGTGTCAATCACCTCACTAACATGAAAGAAGATCTTGAATCACTAACTAAAGTGATTGTTTGCATTATTAGCTTATCTATATGCCTTATATGAGCCAATTGGCTTTAAAGCATATACCAACTGCTAGAATTAGAGAATTTTGTAAATTCCAAAAACTAAAAATATGGGCCTAAGATAAAGAACAAGGAGATCACCATCAAAACTTGCAAACTATATGTATGGTATCCCTCGAAAGTTGATCAACTAGTTTCCTAATGGCTCAAGGAAACCAGTTTAGTTTACAGTCCATAATCATCCTAGTAAATTGTATATGTTAGATTTATTTTATTTATTTATATATATGACATATATGTTTGATGAAATAAATTCTAAAACCATGTAATCAAACATAAATCAATGAGGCCTGAATATTAATTAATTAAAAATCCCTCGTAAAATGTTGAGTCCATACCTAAGAATTATTAGTCACTTTCCATTATTCATAACAAGTTACTTGAGTTTTGAAAATGGTAGATTTATTGAGTCACTCAAGGTCTAGCTAAGACTATGTTGTCTAAATGTGTACAACTTGACCACATGGTTTTAGAGGTGGTGGTTAAGCAAAATCCATATGATATATCTAGCCAAAGAGCTATCATCTAGCCGATCTAGAAGTTGCATAGAGATGTAATTAGTAAGTTAACTTAACTACTTAACTAATTTCTACATGGTTTGTTGAACGACTCAAGGTCGCATAGTGATGAAAAAGGTACTAGCCTATTAAGAAGTTCAAATGTTAAATTTCTCATATTATGGTTGAGGGCTATGATTTTGAGAAAATAATGAGAATAATCATTAAAGTATTAAAACTTGACTTAATAATTACTTATTCATGCAATTGACACTATATATATGTTTTTTATTCATATATGATATTAACGAGTAAAATGACTTTGAACCTTTCATTCCATAGCATATTTGATAGGATAAATTAATGGGCCAAACTCCATTATCTAGTCCCATAGTATTAAGATTGTCTTAATGTAGAATGGTATATCAAGAAGCCCACTAGGATAAGGGCAACTTATCAAGTTCATATAGATGACCTTGATCTAGCCATATTGTTATGATAGGCAATATGGTGCCTAAACTGTAAAAGAAATAAGTGGCAATTAACGCTCATGAAATAGTTTGAAACCTTTGGGATTGTTAAATAAGGATAATCATGATGAGAAGCATGACATCCCTAAGAAATTTTGCTAAGCAAGATGTCCGTAGGCAACCTAATCAAGCCTCATGTAATAGGATGCAGTTTAAGACATGAGCATGTTAGATAGATCATGGATCATGAACCATGTATTGTTACCATACTTTCTTATGAAGCAATATAAATGAAATAATAAGGAGACATGCCATAATTATGGAGGACTAGATCAATGGAACAAAGATTGCAAGGAATACTTTGATATTATCAAAGCAGGAAGCATATAGAATTTTCATAGTCAGACACATTTTAAGATTAATTCATATCTTTGTATATGATACCTCTAGACACCTCATTTTGTCTGAGCCATCATCCGAGGCATCGAAAGTCATTATTTTGGGCATCCTTAGAGTCACATGAGCATAGGTCAATTTCTCATTATTTTTAACCAAAGTGAGGTATTCAAAGAACCTAAGGTATCTGCAAGTCACATTGGTGCATAGGTATTGATACTAAGCTTTCACATCACTAAAAATTTAAATGTTCACATGTAATAATGATATAAGAGGGTTTGGTATCGATACCGAAGATATGGTATTGATGCTTATCATTTTTGTATCGATACGAGCATTAACTGTAGCTAAAGTCATGATTTTTTGCCAAATGTATTGATACATAAGTAAGAGTATTGATACAGGCCTTTGTGGTCTCCATACAGGTCTCTAAATTTTGAAACTAGGAAATTTTTTTTTTTTGTTTTTGGTATCGATACAAACTTCATTGTATTAGTATTGGTGTGTAAATTTGCCTTATGTATCGATACAAAATGCTTTGTATCGATACACAAGGCATTTTTACCCAGTTCAAACCATTTTTTAGCCTTTGCACCATTTATTCAAAAATTTGACTTAAATATGTTTTTTGCACCAAAAATCATCAAAAGTCATACTAGGCCTCTAAGCCTCAACTTTGGACTTGTGATTAGATTCAAACAAAATTTTTAGGCCAAAATAGCCATGACAAGGGATATTTTATGATATTATAAGCTGCTAAAAGGTAAAACTAGTTTTTCCCAATGCTCAACTGCATAAAATGGCCTTAATCCACTATTTTTGCTAAGAAAACCAATGACTTTGCATGGCACTGAGCATAGTATCTCATCACTGCATAAGGTAAATGCACCAAACCCCATAATACCTTTGCTTTTTGTATTTTTCTCTTCATATTCACATGGCTATATATGCCAAGTTTGGCTCAGCTTAGAGACACACATAGACAACACAAAAAGCTACACACTACATAAACATACTCTCTGCAGAAAATGCTCACTTTCATACATTCTCTAAATATTCCTCAGCCATAAAAAAACTAAAAACCCCTCTTTGTTTTGCTAGCTCTTTAAAAACCTTTTCAAACCCTCTTTTCCATTCATCATTCCTCTCAAATCTCCCTCCTATCAGCATCATAACAAAAAACCCTTTCTTTCATCACTTTCTTACCAATCAACATCTAAAGAAGGAAAAAAAGTAAGTCCAAAGTTGTTACTCAATGAAAAAGGCTAAAGTTGAAGCTTTTGTATATTTCCTCCTGTTGCTCTATTTATTTTCTTATTTTTTAGCATTTACATCATCTTAGTGATCCATTTTATTTTAACGTGACCCTCTTGAGATCTTTATGCATTATTATAGCCTTAATTATGGTAGTCCTAAGATTTTGATGATCCTCTTAATGCCTTAATGTTGCTTGGATGGTCAAACATGCCATGTTTTATTTTCACCTTTAAAACAGTCCCTGTTCATGCATTTTTCATTATGTTTTATCCACATTCACATGTTCAACTCATACTTAAATGTTCACCCTAGAATGTATTAAGCATATTCATGCATTTTCTTGCATCTTGGTAGGTTTCATAAAACAAAAATGTCACTTAAAAATTCTAGCATGTTTTTCCATTTTTAAACATGTTCATATCATTTTTCATAGCAAGATTCTCTATGTCATTCATGAAGTTAATATGTTTTTGTATCTTTCCTATTTATTTCCATGCATTTTTTCCATCTTTTCCTTGCAAAATGTCATTTGTTTGTTTGAATGTGTTATCTATGTTCATCTTCATGCATGTCATATCTTGTTCATAATATTTTTGTCAAAATGCTTGCTTCTTTGTTGGAAAAATCTAATTTACAAAAACCTTAAATTAAGTCTATGCTACCTCTAATAGATAGAAACTAGCATAGATTTAATGTTTTCACTAAATTGGTTATCCAATCTTGGGGATAAATAAAGTTTTCTATGTTTTGATTCATGGTCAAATAAAGTTATGAGTTCTGGTTGCCAAAATAAATAGCCTTTTACTTGTTTTAAAATGTTTAGACCTTGATCTAGAGCTTAATACCCTCATTTATGGCATGGTCAAAGAGTTGTTTCATCGTCCCAAGCTAGTCTGGGATTATGGGATGAATTCATGATGCTTATGTCACTGATTCCTTTCTATCATGGACATTCAGATGTCTATGGCTTGAATTTAGTCCTAAAAAGCCTGAAAATACCAAAAAATTCTCTTATGTTTGCATTGTAGTACTATGCCCACCATTTTAAAAACTTGTTTTTGAACTGAAAACCATTTTTTAGAAGTTTTTTGATATTTTTTCGTGAAAGAGCATTGAATTAACTTTCTAACAATGTCTCATTTGCACCTAGACCATTTCAGGTGAGGGAGTAATGATTTTTTAAACTGTTGCCATCTGGAACCCTTAGAACTAATGAACCTGTTTGGTCCATTTTGGCCCACCAGATATTTTTCTGAATTTTATGAACATTTTGCCTATAAAAATTTTGAAATTCCTATTTTGGAAAGATATCGTTTGTGATTTAACAAAACCGAATGAGTTCAAGACAATTTTCCAAAGTTCATTACACATTTTGCCTTGCATATGCTATGATTGTTGAAACAAACCCAACTTTGAAACTTAATTCCACCTAGAAAGCAGTCTTTTAAAATTTTGAAATATTTTTATATTAATCCTTTTCATTTCCAACGACACCATGTTCACTCCCTAAAGCTTTTAGATAGACTCTAAATAAATTTGAGAAAAGAGATAACACGATGTTATCCCTTATTTTTGGAATTAAAATTAACATGATTTTTTGAAACTTTTTAATCGAGATGTTCAAACGTTGCAAAGTGTATCTAATTGACTCCCAATGGAGTCACGTAATGCAGCACAATCCTTTTAGCCTTGGATCAAGACTAAAACAAATAATAATTGTATTCAAATTCTCGACTCTTATTTTCAAATTACCTTTTTCCCTAAAATATTTTTTTCTCCCTAATATCAAAATTTTCACTTTTAGGGATACCTTAACCCTACCGCCTGAGGAGATACTCCAACCCTACTTTCTATTCAAAACTTAAATTTTTTTAGGATTTCTAATCATAACCTTTTTAAACATAAAATTTTCAATTTTAGGGATACTTCAGCCCTACTATCCGAGGGGATACTCCAATCTTGCTTTCATTCAAAACTTGCATTTTCTTTCTCTTGGATTTTTTTAATATTTTTAATCAAAACCTTTTTTTAAAGATAAAATTTTTCCTTTGGGGATACTCTAACCCCACTCTCTGTAGGGATACTCAAACCTCATTTTTCATTTAAAATCTAAATTTTCTTTTTCTCAAAACTTCCCAAAAGGTTTTTTGATCAAGACTTTCTTTTGAACACGTTTTAATCATCACCATTGGGGATACTCCAACCCCACCTACCATGTATATACTCGAACTTCACTTTTTAAATTTCACCTGAAATCTAAATTCTCTCTTCCAGATAACCCCAAAGCTTACTAATCAAAACCTTATCTTTTTCTATCTCTCAAATTACCATCAAATCCAAATGCATCTAAAAATTATCATTCTGGTTATTCCTCAATAATCAAAGACAGTTATAAGATATATTCTGATTATCCCTCCTTTTTATTTTCTTTTGTATGTTTGTTTTTATGCAATGTTATTATATTTTTTGTCTTACTAACATGTTTTCCTTTTGTAATGACCATGGCGCATCATATTTAAAAATTGTTTTCAAAATTTACAAGGCAATGTTTCACATTGGTATTTCTCCAATGCCTGACATGAAATATCCAAAATTTTTAAATTTAATCAAAAAATTATTTTCATAAAAAATCCCTATGTTCCCTACACCTCATAGGTGCATAGGTGATCTAAATTTTCTTTCAGAACCCAGATCTACAATTTTCATAAAAATTCATGCATTAAAGGGTATTATTTCAAATTAATGTTAAAGTGGAACCAATTAAACTGAAGTTGAAGCAATACACAGTTGGTAGGTACCGATTTTGAGTGTCATGGGGGTGCTAATCTTGCCTTACTTATAACTAATGCTCGAACCTAATTGATGAATCTTTAGATTTTGTATACCTTAAAATCAATGTTTTGGGTTTCATACCTCGAAATATTATTATTAATAGGCATCTGTTCCTACCTAGCCCAAAATGAATGGTGGTGACTCAAATTTATAGCCACTGCAATAGCTTTTTGAGACTAGTTAGATGAGTGATTAGCCTAATAGTCTTCTTCCCATTATATTATTATGCCTAATTCAGATCTTGATCAAGGGATAATCTGAAGGCTCTAATCAACATAATCATCCATTTCCTAAGTTATGTGTGCTCTATTTCAATTGTGAAAAATGGTACATAGCGATAGCTTGGCTACTCCACTGGAGAAGACTTAGAGAGTTAGGCCTACAACTAGTTGTGTTTTGCTTGGTTCTTAGTTTTTTTGGTTTCCATCGTTATTTAGATATAATCCCTTTTTTATCTTTATCTTTATCTTTTAACCTTTTTACCTTTCATGACTTTGTCTTATGATTGTCAGTGACTAATCTATTCCTAAATGTATTAATTCAAATAAGTATGGTAATGCAGGTATAAAACAAAAAGTTTGATTGTTTCCTCAACACACACCCTGCACGTGCATTTGCATTAGATTCCTACCAAACTCCATGGTGAGGTTAGCATCCCAATTATTAGGAGCAAGTGAGCTATTCACCTTTATGAGTTCCCCTTTGCATAAGCATCGTAACATTTTTCGATGTGTAAATTGCCTATATCTCTCATGAGTACCTCTTTACATTTGTATAAAAATATATATACACTAGATCGAGCATGTTCCACCAAACCTGTCATAGGCCTAGGATCATGGTGCCTTAGCTATTCTTAGTAGATGGAGAAGTGATTCGAATACCAAATTAGGCGTTAAGTCAAACCCATATAGTGAACCTTATAAGCCAAACAATGTCAAACCACGCTGGAGTTTTGCTAGAGTAACCTAAAAAATGAGGTCACTTAGGGAAACTCCTCTTATTTTTACTCTTATAGACCATGGTTACATAAGCGATGATGGACGAACATTGTCATCCTTCTATGTCATTTTATTTCATGATATCTTTTCCAGGGCATGTTGTTAAGCTCGATGGCTAAACCTTTTTAATAGGTGGGTGATGACAAGCGAATGCCATCACTTACAATGTGTTACATCATCCTAAAATAGTTATATCTAACCTAAACAAGCCATCATGCTGTCCAAATGATGGCTTGACATGTACTAGCCATACTTGGTGACAAACGAACGTTGTCGCTTAGTCGATCAATTTTAGTCCCCATTCATGACACCTTATTAAGGGTAATTTTTTAACTCGAACTACCATAATGCTGTCCATTTATTATCACAGCATTCAAAATTATCATGTCTGCCCCTAGGCATCATATTGCCTATTATTAGGGCAATTTTTATGATGCATTTTTATTACTGCTCTTTTATTCCCTTATTCTTGTGCTTATTATTTTTATGGTCAATAACCCATTTCCCTTTTGTTTTTCTATTTGATGCATGCATCATTTCATCATAATCATCGTCATTATGGGATAATTGGCTAATGGCTTAATGTTCAGCTAGGGTCATCTATCGTGGAGCAATAGTCCATTTATCCCTTTTGCATTGGCATGACTAACTTAATTCTTTCATTACTTTATTCATTCATGTTAATAGTTATCTGCTATTATGATTGCATACTCACTATCATCTCATCAAACATGCTTACAAGACATCATAAAAGTCTAATCAGTAATGATCTAAAGTGAAAGTGCTTTGAAACACATAATTTATTGTTTGTCATCAACATAAAACTCATAATCATCGAAAAGCCATGGAAAACGATCACTAAGCCCACATTGAATGACTTGAGCTTATGTATACGGAGTTTTAAGAGCAATCATTTCATAAAAATATAGAACTCCAAGCTTAGATTATGGAATTCACTAAGCTATTGTTTAAGGCTTTGAAGGAAAAAAAAAGGGTAAACAAGCATCTTTGGCACAAGAAAAGAATCGATTAATCTCGAGGGCAACTTGAATAGCGGTACTCAAACCAGCAATACTTAAAAAGGGTCATCACATGAAAAGCATTCTCCAGCAGTGATGATCTCATCAGTCAACCATTCATTTACATTAACTAGTAATGGTACCCAATTTGGTTTAAGGATTTCTAGGTGTGGGCTCTTTAGCAGCAAGACCTATAGTCCTAGATTTCGATGAGGAAGCAAAACAAGAAAGAGCAACGAGGTTATTAGAAAATAATAAAGATTTAAGCAAGTATCAATCACTAGAAAAATGCCTTTGGGCTGTTGAAATAGGTGACAAATTTAGGATTATAGATATTAAATCTTTAGGGCTAGTTTTTCATCTTATTATTCCATTTAAATTCAAAGTGTTGAATTTTAAAAAGTACAATGGGACTACAGATCCTACTGCCTACCTTCGCATGTGCTGCTGTAAAATAGCTGGATACGAGGAGAATGAAAAGCTATTAATTCACTACTTTCAGGATAGCCTAATGAGGTAGCCATCGTTGGCACATAGGGTTTTAACTCATGAGAATGTAGACAAGGGTAGATTTAGACCATGCATTCCTTGATCAATATAAACACACATCTAACTAAGCCTTGGATTGCTTTTTCTTCATGAATATGGAAAAAAAAAGCCTCCTAGAGTTTTAAGTAGTATGCCCAAAGATAGAAGGAAGAAGCAGATCAAGTTTGCTTCCCTTTAATTGAGAATGAAATGATAGTCATGTTTATCAACACAAATGGGCTCCCTACTATGATAGGTTGGTAGGAAATAGTAAAAAAAATTTTATTGACATGGTTACACCAAGGGAAATGATCAATAATGCTATTAAATGTGGTAGGATATCTAGTGGAAAATCATCCAGCTTAACAAAATGTCAATGGTCGAGGGTAAAAAGAAGGAGGCAAATGCTGTTAGCAAAAAGTCTTACTAAGTTCACTCAGAATCCATATCTGGCATAGGGTATGTACTTCTTAAATGTGCTATATCTAAGTTTTAACCCTTACTCACCAGTAACATATCTAGTTCATTCTACCGAGTTCAATCTAATAATGAGTTTCCAACTGAATCTTATTGAAAACACTACTCAAAGTGCACAACACCATAACGCGAATGATGCAAGAGCTTTAAATAATCAATAAGCACCCCAAGAAAGCAAACACTTTGAGCCATTTCCTAATTCTTACAAAGAGATTTTCTTCTATCTATTAGCAGTCAACTAGTGGCCCTGGTATTTGTAAACCTAATATCACCTTTATATCCCAAATGGTATAATAAGAATGCCTATTTTGAGTACCATGCTAGAGAACAAGGTTACTCAAGTAAGAATTGCAAAGAAAGGTGCAAAGCTTGTTAGAAAATAGTGTGATAAAGATTAAATAAAGGCCTAGAACTAATGTTGGAGCCAATCTACTTCCTGACCATGCAGAGCCAAAAATGAATGCAATGATGGATGGGAAAGGTTGTTGGTTCCAAAAAAGCATTAAAGAAGTTAAGACATCGATAAGCAAGGTTTCGCAGGCTTTTGTCAAGCTTAAAATAGTTTTGACTATTGAAAACCAGAGTAAAGAAACCACTAAACCATTTTACTACAATTGCAATTAAGGGCACATTCTATAACACTATCCAATTTTCTTAAAAATGGTCCAAGAAATGATGAACTACTCTAAAATTAAGTTCTATGAAGAGTGGGACAAATACATCAATCTATCTATTAATGCCATAGATAAAAAGAGGTCTACCATTGACTGGCAAATTGTTTCTCTCATGAGCATGGAAAAGAGAGCTAATAAAAGCTTTAGATTGTACACTCTTAGATGGATAGAAGTGGCCACCCAGATTCACCACTTGTTGATAGACAAAGAGATGACTATTAGATTGATCTGCATATTACAAGCCCGTTATTATGAAAAAATAGCAAGGAATTTCTCAAAAAACTTTGTAGATATAGTTGTATTATGTGGAATAATTAACGAGGCCATGAAAAGTGAATAAAAAAAAGAGATACCTTCAAAGGCAAAGGAAAAAAAAGGTTAAAGATGAAAAAAGGCCAAAATCTAGGGTTAAAACCAGCTTATCTGAAACTTATACTAAATTAAATGCGAATGAAATGACTATTAAAGATGATTGGGAGATCATAAAGGCCATAGAGGAAGATAGGATGCCAATGAATCTGTTTGGCAAATCCTAGTACAAGATGAATTGGTTAATAAGGTCAAAAAAATAGAAAAGGGAGCTGATGACTTTGGTGATTTCTATACCATCTACGGCCATACTATTCAAATGTGCCAAGAGTTCTGTGCTATGGTTCAAAGAATAATGAATGATCGTAGCATTAAATTCTATAAGAAAAAGGGAGTCTCACATACTAAGTTAGCAAATGCAATACTATCTATCAACACCATGAAAAAGGATGGGCAAAATCTTTTTTACAAGGTTAGAAAGCCATTGATCTTATTTGACAATCGACCAAGTATCAAAACTACTCCTGTTCAGCCAAGATGATTATTCAACTTCCATTATCTTTCCCTTATAAAGGCAATAAGATGGGTCTTGGAAATATGAAAGCAAAACATCAATCAGTGGAGAATCTAGTTGACTAGCAGCAAACATTAACTTTTCAGAGGTAGGCCTAACTCTGAGTGGCAGATGTTACGCCCTGACTACATCAAGAATTGAAACTTAGGAAAAAAGCACTATTCTCCTCAAGCACTAAAGTTCGTAACTAGAAAATCACATTCGACAGCTGTTAAGGAGCCAATAAGTAACAAAAAAGCTATAGAATTCCCTAAGTTCATCAAGCACAGCACATACAGCATTGTCGATGAGTTGAACAAGCAATCGACCAAGATATGTATGCTATCACTACTATTAAACTTCAAAGTTAACAAGAATACTCTTCTCAAGGTCTTGAATGAGGCGTATTCTCTCCTGATATCCTATAGGCCAATTGGATTGCCTAGTAAGCAACATACTACTAAAAATATATATGCTTTTAGATGATGAAATCCCTCATGGAAGAAAGGCAAACTATAAAGCCCTCTACATCACCACATACTATAAAGGCAGCATATTACCTAAGGTTCTCATTGATAATGGGTCAATATTGAATAGCATGCCCATATCATGCTTGAATAAGCTCTTTATTGACACATCTCCTATCCAGAATAGTCATACAATTGTGTGAGCATTTTATGGAACTTATAGAAATATAATGGGAAACATTACCATTCCATTCCAAATTCGCCTATTCATTTACAAAGTAGACTTCCATGTGATGGACATTGCTCTATTATATAACTGCCTATTGGGAAGGCCCTGCATTCACTCTATGATGGTAACACCATCATTATTGCATTAAAAGTTGAAATTCATCATTAAAAAAAAAGTTGTTAGCATGGGACAAGATAAAGATATTATTGTTATTACTTGAACTAATGCCCTGTATATCAAACCCGATGAAGATGTTATGGAATCTTTGTTTCAATCTTTTGAGTTTGTCAATGCCATTTATATCAAGGAGGTTGTCAATGGTTAAGCCTCACTATCGAAGAGCACTCATATGGGTCTAAAGTTAACCATCAATAAAGGTGCCCAGGCTAGGAAGAAACTTAGAAAACATCTCTAGAGAATTGCCAGAGTCCTAAAAGTTATCAACTAGATTGACAAAAAGGGGTTAGGGTTCAAGCCTAAAGCATAATAGATAGGAAAACAAGCTTAAAAAAACCTTGGGGAAAAGTTAGCCTGTCTATTGGGACAAAACTTGGGGTAGAAATCAATGTTTTTTCCATCATTCCAAGAAAATTTTAGTCTAAGAACATATATGAATCTCTAAGAATGTTGCACTCATACATGCTTTCTAGGATTTGTTCCAAATGTTTAGACTGAAACTAAGATTCCTATGCTATTCAAGCTTATTTGAAAGTAATCTTATGAACTAAACCTAAATGCTTCCATTTAATAGCATTGTAAGATCCTTTGTATGGGCTTTATTTTATTAGGTACTATCAGTGAAAATGAGTAAGCATTATGCATTTCATCTTTTGTGTCCATTTTCATAATTTTTGCCAACTCTTAGACTTTTCTCTACATATTTTTCCACCTATATTGTTTTTTCTTGCGTATTTTCAGGTACCCAAATCAAAGCAACATGAATATTCATATTAAGATTCCATATATCAATTTTGAGCAACCAATCTACGTCGAGGAGGATAAACCTGAAGAGCATTCTAAAGAGAGTCTCGTACTCCTAAACCAGTTAAGATTAATTAAAAAAGAAGAAAAATAAATATTGCCTTATGAAGAACCCACTAAAACCATAAATCTAAGAATGGAAAAAGATTGAAAAAAAGTCAAAATTAGATACTCCATACACCTATCACCTGAACCTAACTGATAAATCTCCTCTAAGAATATTAGGATTGTTCGCCTAGTCCTACCAAGACATGTCCAAATTAGACACTGACACTGTGGTCTATAAACTTCCTCTCAAACCTAAGTGTAAGCCCATTATAATGAAAGCTTAAAATGATGAAACCAAAGATGCTTTTGAAGATAAAAGAGCATGTAAAGAAACAACTTATGACAGGATTTCTCTAAGTAGCTAAATATCCTGAATAGATAGCCAATATAGTCTCTGTCCCTCAAAAGGATGGTAAGTTATGGATGTATGTAGACTATAGGGGCCTAAAACAAGCCAGCCCAAAATATAATTTCCCTTTGCCTCACCTTGACACCGTAGTAAACAACACTGCCAATAATGCATTATTTTCCTTCATGGATAGATTTTCAGGTTACAACTAGATTAAAATTGCTGCTGAAGACATGAGAAAACCACCTTTGTTACCAAATAGGGCACTTTTTGTTACAAAATAATGCCTTTTGGGCTTAGAACATTAGCGCAACCTATTAAAGGGCAATGGTAACATTTTTCCATGATTTCACACATAGAAATAAAGGTCAATATGGGCGATATGATCATCAAATCAGCAAAAGAGGGTGAACACATTGCCAACTTGCAGAAACTATTCAAACGGCTTCATAAATAATAGCTCAAGGTAAATCTTACCAAATGCATATTCGACTGTCACATCCAATAAGCTATTAGGCTTTATTATGAGTGAAAAAGGAATAAAAGTTAATCCAAATAAAGTTAAGACCATTCAAAACCTACCATCACCTTGAACCCAAAAAAAGTAAAGAGTTACTAAAAAAGGTAAAACTATATAGCCTAATTTATATCTCCTCTAATCAATAAACATGATTCGATTTTTTGGCTATTTCAAATACAAAACCCTAGAGAATGGAATGAAGAGTGGTAAAAAGCCTTCGATAATGTCAAACACTACCTTTTGAACATACCAGTGCATAGTCAAACTTAGTCCTATATCTATCAATTTTTGATAAGTCAATAGGCTATGCATTGGGTCAGCATGATGAGTCAGGTAAGAAGGACTAGGCTATCTACTATTTAAGCAATAGATTCATGGAATGTGAAAATAAATATTTAGCAATATAAAACTTATGTTGTACTTTGGATTGCATAGCTCAGAGATTAAGGTAATACATATTATACTATATCACATGGCTGATCCTATCAAATATTTATGCGAGGCACATGCCTTGTCAAGAATGTAGACACCTCATTTTGTCTGGGTCAATTTCTAGTACCCCAAGACATAATTGCAAGATGATAGAATTAATAAAATAAAATAATAAAAATGGGGACGATTGTCGGGTGCCATGTTACCAGGCATTATTAAGCAACACAGAGCCAAGCAAAAAAAAAAATTTTTGGGAAGGTCTAAAATGCCTACGGGTCGTATTAAAGAAAAATGTAAAAATAAGGCATCAAAGGTCACTGTTTAAGGTGTCACTAAAGTCATTCAGGTAAACACAAGTCAGTTTTCTATTGTTTATGACCAAGGGGAGGTATTCAAAGAGCTTAAGGTACATACAAATTACAATGATGCATAAGTATTGATATGAAACTTTCACGTTGCCAAAAATTCAAATTTGCATATGTAGTATCGATGCAAAAGGGTTTGTTATCAATACTTAAGGTATTGTCTCGATACTTAGTGTATTTGTATTGATATAGGCCTTGACAGTAGCTAAAGTTATGATTTTTGGCAAAATGTATCGATACACAAGTAGGAGTATCGATACAAATCCATAGAGTATGAATACAGGCCTCTAAGTTTTAAGATTGAAAATAATTTTTTGCTCTTGGTACCAATACACACTTCATTGTATCAATACTCATGGGTAAAAATTGCCTTACGTATCAATATAAAATGTTTTGTACCGATACATCAAGGCATTTTTACCTAATTCGAACCAATTTTTAGCATTTGAAAATTCAATTCAAACACTTTTCTTGCAGCAAAAATCATCTTAATTCATACCAAGCTTTAGCTATGGGTTTGTGATTGGATTTAAACACATTTTTAAAGCCCAAATAGGCAATGACAAGGGATATTTTCATAAAATATATGGTTTTTCAAAAGGCATGCTTGGCTTTTCTCCAATTATAGTTTGCTGTAGCCTTTTCGCATCAGTCTCTATGTGGTAGAGCTAATAAAAATAAAAATAGCTGAGCATAGTACCTAGAGTTTATCCCTTAATACATAATGAAAGATAAAAAATGCCCTTGCTTTGTCTTCAAAGAGCATTGGCTGAACCTTGAATTTGAAAGAAGGCTAAAGCTAGCTCAGCCAACAATCAATGATTTTTGCAATAATCTTAGAAAAAGCCTCTAACACCTTCCAGCCCCAAAAGATGCTCCTAAAACACTATTCTTTTGCCACTTACCCTCAACCTTCTTCCATTCCCATAGCTCTTTAAAATCACCATAATCTAAGACCCTCTATTCCATTCATCCTTCCTCTTAAAACTTTCTTTCCTCAATATCTTACCAGAAATCCCTTTTTTTTCATCATTTTCTTGCATATAAACATAAAAAAAAGGAAAAAGGTGAGTCTAAAATTATTGCTAAAAAAAAGGCTAAAGCTTGAGGCTTTTGGTATATTTTCTCATCTAGCTCTATTTTTTTCTCATTTCCAGCACTTGCATCATTTTGATAAACTATTTATGCTACCATGACCATCCTAACACTCTCATGCATTATTGTTGCCTTGGTTATGGAAGTCCTAGGATTTTGATGTTTCTTTGATGCTTTGATGTTACTTAGTAAGCCAAACATCTTTTATTTCATTTTATCATCAAAGTGGTCCCTTATTCATACTATTGCTTCATGTTTCACCCATTTTCACATGCTTAACACATGCTTAATGGTTTTTGCTAACATTTATTGAGTATGTTCATGCATTTTCTTTATATTTTAAGGAGTCTCATGGAATAAAAATAGTATCTTAAAAGTTTCAACACACTTTTCTTTAATTAAATAAGTTTATGCCATTTGCCATTGCATGATTTTTAATGCCATTCATGGAGTCATCATTCCCATGCATCTTATTTATCTCTTCCTTTGCATTTTTTTTTGTAATTTTTTCCATGTCAAATTGTCATCTTTGCATGATTGCATGTATTATCCTTGTTCATCTTTGTTTATGTTGTATTTTATTCATGACACCTTTTGTCAAGATGCTATTGCTTGCTAAAAATCTGATTTTCAAAAAAAATCCCCAGTTAAGTTCATACTACCTCCAATAGATAGAAAATAGTATGGATCTAATGTTTTATAAAATAATCTTCCAACATTGGGGACAAATTAACCATTTTAGATTTGGATTAAGGGTAAAAAGTTTAAAGATCTTGCCTTTCAAACAAAAATGACCTTTTTAGTTGATAAAAAATATATTAAGCCTTGGTTTTAAGTTTAACAACTTCATGGTGGCATGGTCAATGGCTTGTTTCATCGTCCTAAACATCTCTGAGATTGTGAAATAAACTCATGATGCCTATGTCATTTTTTCCCTGTGTTATGAATGTTCGGACATCCAAAACTCGAATTTCACCCCCAAGAAACCCAAAAAATTGAATAACACTTATTTTTTCTTTGGCTAATTGTAATCTAAATTTTAAAAATTACTTTTGAACCATATTATGATTTTTCTAGAATTTTTTTACATTTTCCCTTAAAGGGCATCGAATTATCTTTCTAAATGTGTCTCATTTGCCCTCAAATCATCCTGAATGAAGAAGTTATGACTTTTTGAACCTTTATTGCCTGAAATCTTTAGGACCAACACATTACATTCTATTTGGGCCATTTTAACCTGTTAGATGATTTTATATTATTTAAATATTTTTCCTAGAATGTTTGCAAAATTTCCTCTCTAGAAAGGTATTGTTTATGATTTAATGATACTAGATAAGCCCAAAATGATTTTTCAAAGACAATCATGCCTTTTCCCTTATACATGCTGCTAGTGTCAAAATAAGCCTAATTCCAATATTTAATTGCACCTAGAAAATGATTTTATAGTATTTTAAAAATATTTTTATAAGTTACTTTTCCAACGGTACCTCACTTACTCCTTGAAGCATTCGGATGAACTCTGAATAAATTTAGGAAGCAAGATAGTGCAATGTTGCCCCTATTTTCTCTAGAATTAAAAGTAACTCGGTTTTTGGAGTCACCATCATCAAGACATTCGAACTTCTAAAAATGCATCCAATTGATTCCTTACAATACAAACCCTTTAGGCTCGGATCAAGGCTTGAGACAAAATTATTATATTCAAATCTTTAGTTCTTTACTTTCAAAATACTTTTTTCTTTCAAAATCTCTTTTCATTTTAAAACATCAAAATTTTTATCTTTGGGGATACTTTAACCCTCCTCCCTAAGAGGATATTCCAAACTTGTTTTCCACTAAAAAACTTAAATTTTCTCTCTTGGATTTATTCAAGATTCCTAATTATTTACTAAAATCATCATTAATTTTCATTCATGGGGATACTCTAAACTTAATACTCTGAGAGGATTCTCTAACCCCATTTTCACCTTAAAAATCTAAAAATTTTTTCTCTTTTAGATGCTCTAGATTATTTCGATTAAAACCATTTTCATTGAATCCAAACCTATTTCCAAATTGTCATCCTGGTTATCTTTCAGTAATCAAAGACAATTAGGGTATAAATCTCGATCATCCCTTCCTTTTACATTTTTTCTGTTTGTGATTGTTTGTGAAATTATTAGATTCTTTTTTGTTTTGCTAACACGTTTCTTTTTTATAGTGAATTTTATGCGTTCATATTTAAAATTTATTTTCAAAAATATTTTACAAGGTAATATTTTGTGTTAGTATCTTTCTAGTGCCTAATATGGAATATCAAAATTTTCAAAATTTTCAAAATTTAATCCATAAATTATTTTCATAAAAGATCTCTATGCTCCTTATACCTCTGCGATGCATAAATGATATAAAGTTTTCTATTGAAACCTGAATTTACAATTTCCATAAAAGTTTATGCATTAAAGGGGATTATATCTAAATAATGACCAAATAGAACCAATTAAACTGAAACCAAAATGAGATATAGTTAGCGAGTACCGATTTCGATCATTATGGGCTACTAATCCTTCCCCATGCATAACCAACTCCCAAACCCACCCAATGATCTTGAAATCAATGTTTCATGGTTCATAACTCGGGATATTGTTTTCAATAGGCATCCGATCATGCCTAGCCTAAAATTATCAATGGCAACTCCAAATTTATGGTACTTCTTGATAACTTTCCAAGACTATTGGATGAACTATTTGTCCGACAGTCTCTCTCCCTTCCATATTATCATGCTTAATCCAAATCCTAACAAAGGGATAACTCAAAAGCTCTGACCAAACACCATATATCTTTTAAGTTGGGTGTGCCTACTTTGGATCGTTTGGAGATAAGAAGAAAAAGGGGTACATAGCACTAGCTTGGAAACTCCGCTAGGGAGTTATTTAAAGAGTTAAGCCTACGACTGGCTATATCTCGCTTGATTCTTGGCTTTTTTTGAATTCCATCATTATTTGGCTAAAATCCCCTTTTACTTTTATCCGCTAGCTTTTTATCTTTTATGGGTTTTACCCTATGATTGTTGGGGACTATTTTGTTCTTGAATAAAGATTAACTTGAATAAGTATGTTAAGATGGTGGTAAAACAAAATGTTTGGTTATTTCCCTAATACACTCAATGCATTTGCATGTGCATTAGATTCCCACCAAACACCATGGTAAGGTTATGGTCTTAATTACTGGGAGAAAGTGAGTCATCCGCCTTCATAAGTATGCCTTCACATAGGCATAGCAAGACCTTTCGAGGTGTAAATTACCTATTTCTTTTATGTATACCTTTCCACATTTATATAGGGAAATACATCCACTAGATTCCCCTAAATTCGTGATGGGCCTAGGATCAATATGCCCCGACTATCTGTATCGGATGAAAGAATGATTTCGCTTCCAATCTAGGCACCACCTTAAATCCATATAGTGAACCTAACCATCCAAACCATGTCAAACCATACCAAAGTACTCTAGAATAACCTGAAGAATAGGACCATTTAAGGAAACATTTTTCACTTTCACTCTTATATACCATGTTATGCAGGTGATAATAGACGTTGTCATTTGCATTTATTATTTTATCTCATGATCATTTTCAAGGTATGCTGTTATGTTTTGTAGCTAACCCACTTCAATAAGTGGTGACAAACAAATGCTGCCAATAATGCCCTATGTCATAAAAAAAGCCATATCTAACCAAAATAAGCTGACATGCTATCCAAAGCCATAAGTGGTGACGAATGAATGTCATCACTTAATTGGTCAGTCTTGTCCTTACAAGGTATCATGTCACCTTGTTAAAGCCAATTTTAACTCGGATATGCTGTTATGTTGTCCAATTGTTATCAATTGTCATGTTCACCCCTTGGAATCATCCTGCTATTGGAAAGGCCATTTCGGTGATGTATTTTTGTTGTTATTTTTCATAAATATCCTTATTATTATGATTATTACTTCATGCGGTCACTAACTTGTTTCCTTTTTTTTTATTTGATGCACCATTTCATCATAATCATCATCATTATAGGACAATTAGCCAATGGTTTAGTGTTCATCAAATGATGTCTATCATAAAGCAATAATCCACTTCAGATCTGAAGCCTTTTGAAGAAGTCTAAGCATGGTTTGAGCATTGAAAATGTGAAGATAGAGACTTTCTCAAACATTGATATGTCTCAACAATGCATGAAAGGTCAAGGTAGGATACTTTCAGAATGATTGGCAAGATTTAAAGCATACATGGACTAATTAGGATAATACCTACAAGGAATTATTCACTAAGAGATACGGAGATATAGCCATTTTACTCTAAGTCCGTTTGGATGTTGGTCTGCTGTAAGTAGCATTTTAGTTTTAGAACCTAACATATTAATGCTCCACTTCTTGAAGATTTAGTCTCCACGGTTGATGAATATACCTCGTTACTCAAGATTGAAAGGGCTAAAGGTGATAGAATATATTGTAAGGTTTTACACCCTCTAATTTTTAAGAAAAATTAACTCAGATCCTCGAAGCAATGGAGTCCTAAATTGAAAGTCATATGACGAAGGGGAATAGTGGTGCATTTTACGGGGTAGTTTGAAGGAAGCAATGGCAAATATCATTGATATTCAAAAAATCCAAGATATCTATGCTTTGGCAATATATGGTTTGGTCATGGTCCCAAAGATATTAGGTTATGTTGAAGTAACTGTAGCAAACCTCTTTTTTTATGGCACTACAACATGAATCCTATATCCTCTATCATTGTTAACACTATTCAAGCTTTCAGTTTTTGTAATAAAATAGGAATGGGTGATTTCATTAGATGTGCACTACTTTTCAAATTTGGCTTCTCAGTCACTTATGCCTTGAAGAAAAGAGGATGTCATACAACTTTGTACCTAACTTTAGCCCTATCTCTAAAGTCTTTGAGAAAAAATGGCCCCAAGACAAGTCTGAAGAATAATGGATCCAAAAATTCTAAAACCTCAAGGGGAAAAGGTGACATGGAAGGCATTTTGGTTTTCACCATAGACAATCATTAACAATGCCAAAATTATGGGGAAGTAGTATTTACGCACCCATCCCAGTTCTACGTTAATTTTAGTGTCGAGAATTCATCCCTTTCGCCTAAAACCTAGAGCAGTGGGATTTTGACTATGGTGAACTTGATTACAAATCAAAAGTTCAGTTAGCTTTCCATGCTTGGAGACAAACCCATTGTATGCAAAGGTATTAGAGTGAGAATAGTGTGACCTCAAGATATGACGAGAGGTAGATCTATCACATTAATGACACCTTGCCTCTATCTGGTTTTAAAACATCACAAATACCAGTAATAAATCTCCTGCTGAGATTAAATTACTCAAGCTAGAGTTTAAATAAGAAAAGGTAACCTTTGCTAAGGAAAACACTCCCTTAAAGGAAGAGAAGAATCAGTTAGAAGTGGACCTCTATCTCTAGGATGGTGAGATAAACTAGGCTATTAAAAAGAAAAACTACTTTAAGGAGGATCTTGAGAGTTTGAGGAAAGACTATATAGCCCTTAGCAAAGCAAGCAAGTCTTGGTCCTTTGGTAAGTCGTCAGTTAAGTGG
Source organism: Adansonia rubrostipa (assembly GCA_038381775.1). Classification (NCBI taxonomy): domain Eukaryota; kingdom Viridiplantae; phylum Streptophyta; class Magnoliopsida; order Malvales; family Malvaceae; genus Adansonia; species Adansonia rubrostipa. Next base: position 37,749 of record JBBYHM010400831.1, read on the forward strand.
AAGGCAGAAATTACTACTCTTAAGAAGGAACTACATAGATGGAAAAAAAATAGCTAAAGTAAATAGAAAGAAGCTTATTAGAAGTCATGCCTTCATATCGACTTATCAAAAGAGAAATAGACAGCTAAAAGCTCAAGTTAGGGATTTTAGAGGCTAAGAATGAGACTTTGACACTCAAAATTAGAGCATTCTCTTCAAGCTTGCCAAGACTAAGTTGGTGAATTAGTAAGAGCCTCTGAACAATAAAAGCAAGAATGGCTACAAATGGTTGATCAAGCATGCCAAAATTATCAAAAACATCACCCCTATCTCACTAAATAGATTTGGGTAGCCCAGTTAGAGTTTAAAAACATGATGGCTGTAGCCCGATCCTTGACACGTGATATCTTACCCATCAAAGTTGATGAACAATTATTGTATTTTATAGAACACCTGATCAAGCAATGTAACTATGTCAGGCATTTTCAAATGTAATCAAGTGTAATTAGGATATTTTGTAGCTTTAACTTTCTAAGTCTGGTCATCCTTTTTGCATTTGCAATCATCTGATTGCATTCACATCTTTATCTCATTGAACATGTTCACAACACATAATAAAAGTCTAATATGATAATAATCTAAAGTGAAGGTGCTTTAAAACATAGAATCTATAGTTCATAATTAATATAATAGTCAAAATTATTGGAAAGTAATGGAGAATGATCACTAACCTTGTATTAAGCGAATCAAACTTATGTATAGAATGATCAGCAAAAGCAATCACTTTGTAAATATGAGAACCTCTAAATTCAAATTGTAGAATTGACTAAGCTATCATTCGAGGCTTTTAAGGAAAAAAGATGAAAAAGCACTGTCGTTGCAAGAAAAAAACCAACCAATCCTGCAGACAACTTGAATGGTGGTACTAAAGCCAACAATATTCAGGAAGAGGCATTAAACGAATAGCATCCTCTGATAAAAAATACCCTATCTACCCAACCATTTTTTTACATCAACTTTATACTAACATCCTATTTGGTTTAAGGGTTTCAAGGTGTAGGCTATTCATCGACAAAGCCTATAGTCTAGATCTCGATGAGCAAATAGAATAAGGAAAAGTGAAGAGGTCCTTGGAAAATAATAAAAGCTTAAACAGGTATTAGTCATCAAAAAAGCACCTTCGAGCTATCGAAAAAAGTGATAAATTTGATGTTGTAGACATAAAATCTTTGGGATTGGTTTCTAGTCTCATCGTTTAGCCTAAATTCAAAGTGTTGAATTTTGAAAAGTATAATGGGACTATAGACCTCATGGCACACTTTCGTGTGTGAGGTCACTTTCGTATGTATTGGCATAAGATGGCTATGTATAAGGAGAACAAAAATAACTAATTCATTACTTTTGGGATAGTCTAACGGGGGCAGCTATTTATTGGTATATATGGCTTGGTTTTATAAGAATTCAAACATTAGCAGATTTGGCTCACACTTTTCTTTATCAATATAAGCATGTATCTGACTAGGCCCTAGATCATCTTTTTGTTACGAACATGGAAAAGAAAGCTTCTGAGAGCTTTAGGTAGTATGCTAAGAGGTGGAGAGAGGAAGTAGCTCAAGTTTACCCCCTTTGATTGAGAAAGATATGATGGCCATGTTTATCAACACTTTACGAGCTTCTAAGTTTAGTGGGAAATGCTACGATAAATTTTGCCAATATTGTTATATCAGGCGAAATGATCGATAATGCTATCAGAAGTGCTAAGATATCCATTAAAAAATCATTCGAGTCGGTCAAGAAGTCAACAACTAAAGGTAAAAAGAAGGAGGTGAATGCTATTACCAAAAGTCATGCCAAGTTTAATCAGAATCTACATCCAGTGCAGGGTATGTACTTCTCGAACATGTTGCATCTAGGTTTTAATCCTTACTCATTAATGCCACAATCAATCCATTCTATCAGGATCATTTCGATAATGAGCTTCATGTCAAATCTTGTTCCATGCATAGCCCAAGCTCATAATCCCACAATGCAAAAATGCAAGAGCTCTAAATAATCAATAAGCACGCTAAGAAAGGGAACACTTCAAGCCATTTCCTTACTCCTACAAAGAAATTCAATCCTGTTTATTAACATGTCAGTTTGTGGCCCCAGTATTCATAAACCCAAGATCACCTTTTTACCCCAAATGGTCAAATGAAAATGCCTATTCTAAGTACAATGCTAAGGTGCAAGGCCTCCTTATTGAGAATTATGCCTTATTTATAAGAAAGGTACAAGGTCTGCTTAAAAAATGTGTGATTAAGGTTGAACAAGGGCCTAACTTAACATTGGAAAGAATTTACTTCCAACCATGTGGAGCCAAAAGTGAATATGATGGTTGAAGGGAAAAGATGTTGGGTCAAAAGAAACATTAAAGAAGTCAAAACCTAATGAACAAGGTCTACAAGCCTTCGTGAAAGCTAAAATAATGTCAGATGTTGAAAACCAATGCATAAAAACCATAAACCATCCTGCTATAGTTGCCATCAAGAGCATATTTTTCAGCACTATCTACTTTCCTCGAAATGGTCTAAGAAATAATGGATGATCTAAAATTGAGTTCTATAAGAAGCGTGAAAAGTAAATATGTCCTTCTAATAATGCTATCGATAAAGAAAAACCTACTATAGTTCAGGTTTTAAGTTCTTTCTCTCTCATAAACATGGAAAAGAGAGCTGACCAAAGCTTCAAGCAATATGCTTTAAGGTGGATGAAAAAGGCTGCGCACATTCATCCCTTGCTACAAGAGAAAGAAATGATGCTTAGGTTTATTGTCACATTACAGGTGCCTTATTATGATAAGGTAGTGAAAAAAACCTTAATGAGCTTTATAGATGTAGTCGTGTTGTGTGGAATGATTGATAAAAACTATAAATAGGGGTTTAATTAAGGGAAATATTTTTAAAGGAAAAAGAAAAATTGAAGCTAAACAATAATTAAAATTTAATACTAGAGCTAGTTCATCTTAGACTCATATTGAATCAGATGCAAATCAAATGGCAGTTGAAAATGACTACGAGCTCGTAGAATACATAGGTGAGGTCAAAACGCCAATGAATATGACCTAGCAAATCTTGGTAAAAGCCAAACTGGTCAATAGGGTTGAAAGGACAGAAAATGAAGCCAATGATTTCTATGATTTTTGCAGACACCTTATTTTGTCTGAACCAATTTTTGGTATCTTAGGAGTTCGGTAAAAGGTGACAAAATAAAAAAATAGAAATAAAGCTGGAGGACAAAGTTTTTCTTGGGGAAGGTCTAAAATGCCTATGGATTGCCTTAAAGAAAAATGCAAAAATGAGGCATCAAAAGTTATTTTTAAGGTGTCATTAGAGTCATTCAGGTGAGTACATAAGCCAATTTTCATCGCTTTATGACCAAGATAAGACAACTTGAGGAACCTAAGGTATGTGCAAGTCATAAGGGTGCTTAAACACTATCACGAGGATTTCACGTTACCAAAATTTTGAATTTCCATATGTAGTATCAATACATAAGGGTTTGGTATCGATACCTAAGGTGTGGTATCGATACCTAAGGTGTGGTATCGATACCTAGCATGATTGTATCGATACAAGTCTTGGCAGTAGCTAAAATTATGATTTTTGGTGAAATGTATCGATACACAAGCATGAGTATCGATACAAGTCCATGGGTATCGATACAGGGCTCTCAAGTCTCGAGACTAGAAACAATTTTTGTTTTTAGTATTGATACATACCTACTTGTATAGATACTTAGGAAAAAATTATCTTGTGCATCGATACAACATGCTTTGTATCGATATAGTAAGGCATTTTGCCTTGCTTAGACCATTTTTCAACCTTTGAAAATTTGATTCAAACATGTTTTTAGCCCCTAAAAACCATCATAAAGCATTACAAACCTCGACTTTGGGCCAATAACTGGATTTAAACAAGTTTATGGCCCAAGCAACCAATGCCAAAGGTCACCGTCATAAGAGATATAGTGGTAAAGAGGGTGGTAGGCATATCAACAGTTGGGAGGCTATTGTAGCCTTTCTGATTACTTTCTTCGCATGACAGAACCAATAGTAATAGGGAGGCAGACTGAGCATGTTACCTAGATGTATCCATGGGCAGAGAAGAAAACCCAACATTACCCTTGGTTTGTCTCTAAAAGCCATTGGCTGAGCATGAAGATAAAGAGAAACAGCTAGCACAAAAAAAAGAGGGCTCCTAGCTATAAAAGAGAAACTTTTTAGCAATCCTAAAAAACTCTTCACCCATCCCAACAAATCCTCCAGCCATTCTCAGCTCCAAAAACACTTCCAAAAATGTTGTTTCATTGACTTCCATACTCTATTCCCATAGCTACCCTAAACCACCACTGGAAAACCTTCAAAAACCTAACTTTCCACACATTTTGATCTTTAAAAAGCCTCACCATCAATCATAACACCAAAAAGCTACCTTTTTTCATTCTTTTATTGCTAAATAATAGCAAGGAAAAGGAAGAAATTAAGCCTACAGCCACTACTTTGAGACAAAAAGAAGTTAAAGTTTTTTCTGGTATAACCCCTCTATCTTGATCTTTATAGTTTCTGTTTTGTCATTGACATGATCATAGTAAACCCTCTTATGCTTTTATAGACTTTTTAAGACTCTCATACAATTTTTGTGGCTTTGGTTATGGTAGTTTAGGATTTTAATGTTCTTCTTGGTGCCTTTATGCTGTTTGGTAAACTAAGCATACTTCTTTGCATTTTCATCACCATAACAACCTCCGTCCATGTAACCTTACCATGTTATTTCCACATTCACATCTTTATCTCATGTTTAAAGCATGCATCTTAACATGTCCTAAGTATGCCTAGACATTTCCTAGCAGCTTGGTAGGTTCCATGAAATAAAAATGCCTTTTTTTAGCAAAGTCTTTTTGTAAACATGTTTATCCTAAGTATGTTCATGCATCTATCTATCATCTCCATGCATTCTTTTTATTTTTCTATGAAAAATGTCATCTTTGCTTGTGCATATATGTTCTCCACGTTCTGTATTATGTTTGTGGCACTTTGTTTGTGTTGAGATGCTTGTTTGAATGCTAGAGAACCTGATTTCAAAAAATATCCCTAAGTTAAGCACATGCTATCTCCTACACATGGAGAATAACATGAGCTTTAGATGTTTAAGAAGTTGGCTTTCCAATCTTGGGGGCAAAGCAAGTATTCAGTTCTGGATTCATGGAAGAATAAGTACAGGAATACTAGTTTTCAAAAAAATGAAATGAAGCCTTCTAGTTGAAAAATGTGAACCCTTGGTCTTTAGCCAAACACCCTTATGATGGCATGGTCAATGGGTTATTCCATCATACCAAACTACTCCGAGACTGTGGAATGAACTTGTGATGCCCATGTCAACCCCTCACCTCAGTTACAGAGGTTACAAACGTCCATGGCCCGAGCTTAACCCAATGTAAAACTAAAAATACCAAACACCTTCCCCATTTTGTTCTGGCAACCCGATGGTCTGGTTTTGAAAAATTATTTAAAAATAAAAAATGATTTATCTAGAATGTATTGGTATTTTTCCCTTGAAGGATTTTGAATTACCCTTCCAATGATATCTCATTTACATTCAGATTATCTCGAATGAAATAGTTATTATTTTTTCAATCTTTGCTATCTAAAACCCCTAGATCCAGCAAGTAGTCTATTGTTTGGGCTATTTTGGCCTAGCAAACAACATTTTGAATCCTTTGAATATTTTTCCCACAGAGTTCATGAAATTCCCTTTTCGAAAAGGTATTATTGGTATTTTAACAATTTTGGATGAATCCGAAATGATTTTTTAAAGTGCATTATACCTTTACCCTGTACATGCTACCAATGTTGAAATTCAAAAATTAATTCCGCCTAGAAAGTAATTTCCTAGGATTTTTGGAATATTTTTACATTAATCCTCATCAAGTTATCTTTTCAATGGTACTTCGTTTACCCCTCGAGACCTCCGGATAATCTCAAGATAAATTCAGAAAGAGAAATGATGCAACATTATCCTCTGTTTGTAACCTAATTTTTGAAACACTTTTATTGAGGCATTCGAACACCTCATGATCTACTTGGCTCATTCCCATTACCTAAACCCCCCTTAGACTCGGACCAAGGCTAAACAAAAGAGGCAAATTTTAGCCAAACCTTTGGCTCTTAATTTTCAAAAATCCCCCTATCCAAAAAAAATGACCTTTTCCTAATGACATCAAAAATTTCCATTTTTAACGATATTCCAACCCCATTACTCTGAGAGGATACTCCAACCTCGCTTTTACTCAAAATAACATTGAATTTTTATTTTTAGGGATACTCTAACCCTATTACTCTGATAAGATACTCCAACCTCGCATTTACCTCAAAATGATGTCAAATATCCATTTTTGGGATACTCCAACCCTATTATTCTAAGGGGATACTCCAACCTCACTTTTTACTTGAAATCCAATATCAAACTTTAATTTTCAGGGATACTCTAACCCCACACTTATGAGGGGCTACTCCAACCTCATTCTTCATATTCCTTTAAAAATTCAAGCTTTTCTCCTTCTCGAGTCATCAAAACTTTTTTCTCCTCAAATTTCCATCGAGTTTGATTAAGTCTCAACGTTGTCATCTTGGTTATTCATCAATAATCAAAGACAACTATAAGATATATTTTGATCGTCCCTCTTTTTATGTGTTTTGTGTGTTTATTTTTGTGTGGATTTATTTATTACTTTCTTTCCTATCTTACTAATACGTTTCCTTTTATAGAGACCTCAAGCATTTATGCTTTAAAAATTATTTTTAGAATCACAAAACGGTATCTCGTGTTAGTATCTCTCTGGTGTCAGACATGAAATATTTGATTTTTGTCCTAAAAATCCATTCGCAGATCATTTTCATCAAAAATCCCTATGTTTCTCACCTCTCCAAGGCACAAAAGTGCTAAAATTTTTATTAAAACCTAAACATATATCCTTACAACATTTCATGCATTAGAGGGAATTATATTTAAATAATGATAAAAATGGAATCAAGGAAACTAAGATTCAAGTAAGATATAGTTAGATGGTACTTATTTTCAGGCGTCATGGGGGTGCTAATCCTTTCCCACACATAACCAACTCTTGAACCCAAAACAACAAATCTCTGGTATTATTTTCAATAGGCATTCGATCATGCCTAATTTAAAATGATCAATGGTGACTCCAAGTTTATGGCCACTTCGTGGTGGCTATCCAAGACTAGTCAGATGAGCGATTCATCCGACGGTCTTTTACTCTTTCATGTCAAACATTAAAATATTTTTTAGGTCGAATGTGCTTTGGCCCTTCGGATCATCTAAAGTTTGTAAAGGTCAGGCACGTGGAACATCAACAACTTGGCAACTCCACTAGGGACAAACTTAGAGAGTTAGGCCTATAACTAGCTATGTCTTGGTTGGTCCTTGGTTTTTCGGTTTCCATAATTATTTGGATATAATTCCTTCTTTGCCTTCTAATCTTTTACTTTTTATGCTTTTATTTCTTGATTCATTTTTTAAGGATCGCCTTCTTTTTAAATAAATGTTGATTTGAATAAGTATGTTGATATGGAATAAAAAGGTTTAGTAGTTTTCCCGACACACATGGTGGACATTCATTTTGCATTGGATTCCCATTAAACACCATGGTGAGGCTAGGATCCTAATTATTAAGAAGAAGTTAGTGATTCGCCTTCATGAGTAACCCTTCGCATAGGCATGGCAAGACCTTTTGGGATGTAAATTACCTATGTCTCTTGTTATTAACCCTCTGCATTTGTATAGGGAAATACATCCGTCAGGTCAAACCTATTTTGCCAAACCCGCGATGAGCCCAACATCGGGGTGCCTCGGCTATCCTTACCTGATAGAGGAACGATTCGTATACCTATTTAGGCATCTACTTAAACTTGTATAGTGGGCCCTAGGAGCCAAATCATGTCAAACCATATTGGAATGCTGATAGAATAACCCAGAGAATAAGGTCACTCAGGGAAACACTTCTCACATTTACTCTTGTATATTATATTATACAAGCGATAATAGGTGAACATCATCGCTTACTTTTATCATGATTTTTTGATCATTTTTTTAGGGTTTGCTATAATGTTTTATGGCTTACCTTTTCTGAGTAAGTGGGTGATGACAAGCGAATGTTCACACTACGATGCCAAAAGTTCATAATGTAACCAAAATAGGTCACCATGCTGATGACTTAACACAGATATTGATGAATGAATGTCACTGCTTGTTTGGTTAGACCTGTCTTTACATGGTATTGTATAACCATGTGTAAAGGCAATCTTAGCGTAGATACACTGTGATGTTGTCTGATTGTTATACTTTTCTCCATGCTTCATATCGTCCATTCTTCGGGCAAACTTCTATGTGGCATTTTTAATTTGTTGCTTTCATTTTTTGTTTGCTTATTTCTTTGCACATCTACTAACTTATCATCCTTTTTTGTTCTCTTTTGCATGCATGCATCATTTCATTATTATTATTGCCATAAGACAATTAGCCAGCGGTGTAGTGTTCACCAAGAGGTGTTTGTCATGGAGCAACAGCCCGTCTCAAAGTTGAAATCTTTCGAGAAAGTTCAAGCCTAGTTCGAGTGATGACAGCATGAAGATGGGGACATCCTAAAACTTAGGTATATCTCGACAGTGCAAGAAAAGATCAAGATAGGGTATTATCAAAAAGACTAGCAAGATCTAAAATATATATGGATCAGTTAAGATAGTACCAAGAAGGAATCATTCATGAAGAGATACGAGGACATTGCCCTTTTACTCTAGGTCCATTTGGATGTTAGTCTACTGCAGGCCACTTCCTAATTTTGGAACCCCTCATATCGATGCTTTACTTTCAACCATGAGGATTTGACCCCCACAGTAGAGGAATATACCTTGCTGCTTAACATTGAGAGGGCCAAGACTGATAGAATATATTGTAAGGCATTAAACCCTCTAGCTTTTAAGAAAAGATTGGCCCAGATTCTTAGTGCACCCGAGACATGGATTGAGGGTCACATCAAGAAGAAGGGAAATAATGAATGCATTTCATAGGCTAGTTTGAAGAGGCAATGGCAAATACAGCTGACGTTCCAAAAATGCAAGATATATTCGCTTTGACGATATGTGACCTAGTCATTTTTCCAAAGACGCTAGGCTATGTCGAAGCGATGGTGGCGAATTTTGTTTCTTCATTATGTTGCAAATTAACCCAGCACCTAGTATCATCATTAAAACTATTTGAGCTCTTAATTTTTGTAAAAAAATAGGGACAAGATGTTTCATTGGATGTGCACCTATGCTTCATTTGTGGCTTGTTAGCCACCTTTGCCTGGAAGAAAATAAGAGGCCATATAATTTCTTCCTTGACTTTAATCCTGTCTCCAAAGTCCTCGAGAAGGAATGGCTTTGCAAAAAGTCTGAGGAACAATGGATGCAAAAACTTTAGAATCTTAATAAGGATGAAGTGACATGGAAGGTCACTTGGTTCTTGCCACAAACTATCATGTACAGATGTGAGGATTACAATTGTGTGCCACTCATTCGGTTATAGGGAACTACCAGCTATGCGCCTATTCTGGTCCTTCAACTTTTGTGTCGGCAATTTATCCCCTTTGTTCAAGACCTAAAGGCATGCGACCTTGAATATGGTGGGCCAAATTATAAGTCCGAAATTTAATTAGCCTTCCATGCTCGGAGACAAACTCGTTGCATGGAAAAACACTGGAGAGGAAGCAATGTTACTTCAGGGCATAATGAATGGAAGATACATTGCATTAATGATATTGTGCCTCGGTCCACTGTTGTATCTGTAGATGAGGAATTCTCTTTTGAAATTGAACTACTTAGAGGGGTCGAGTAAGAAAAGACAACTCTTACCAAGGAAATCGCACGTCTAAAGGAGGAAAAGAGTCAATTGGAGATAGACGTTTATCTACATGAAGGTGAGGTAAAATAAGCCGATGAGGAGATGAATCATCTCAGAGAAGATCTGGAGAGTCTAAGGAAAGACTATGTGGTCATCAGTAAAGCAAACAAATCAGATGCCAAGGTAGGTTTTTAATCAAGTCCAGAACAAAAATTGCCACCCTTGAAAAAGAACTAGATCAGTGGAAAGAAAAAGCTAAAGACAGTAAAGAGAAGCTTGTCAAAGCTCAAACCCTCGCATTAACTTATCAAAAGAGAAATGTACGGTTAAAAGCTTGAGTTTAAGATTTAAGAGTGAATCAAGTTAAGAACAAGACATTAATAGTCAGGGTTTAAGGCTTAGAGCAATCCTTATAAGCTCCCTAAAACCAGGTGGATGAATTAGTATGGGCCTCAGAACAACAAGAATAAGAATGGCAATAAATAGTTAATCAGGCATGACAAAATTATCAGACTCATCATCACCATCTCACTGAACAAATTTAGGTAGCTCAGTTAGAGGCCAAATATACAATGGACGCAGCTCGATCTCTCGCATGTAGCATCTTACCCACTGGAGCTCATGAACAAGAACTACTGTATTTTTTAGAACATGTGATTAAATAATGTAATCATGCTAGACATTTTTGAATGTACTCATATGTATTCAAGACTTTGATTGCTTCAATGAAAGATGCTATTAGTGGAGTTGTTTCCTAATCTAATGTCCCTTTTGCATTTGCATCAATAACAATTATTCTTTTTCTACTTTGCATCAATAACATATTTTTTTTTCTGCTTCATGAATTCATATCCATCTTTAAGTCATGTCACGACACATTCTAAAGGTCTAATTTGTCAATAATCTAAAGTAAAGGTGTCCCAAAACACGGAATCTTTAGCTTGGCATCGCTATAACACTCATACCCATTGTAAAGCCATAGAGAACGACATTAGTCCCATATTGAGTGACTAAAACCTATTTATAGAGAATCTCAAGAACAATCAACCCATAGAAATGAAGAACTTCAATCTCAAATGGAAAAATTAACAAAACTATTCTCTGAAGCTTTAAAAGATAAAGGACAAATGAGCACCATTAACATTGGCAAAGGATCAACCAACCCCGAAAGTAATTTAAAAGGTGGTACTAAGGCTACTAATGTGCATGATCATCCTCCAGCAGCGAGAATTCTATTGACTCAAACATTCATTTATCTAGGCTCTTCGCCAGCTATACCTATAATACCAGATCTTGATGAACAAGTAGAACAAGAAAGGGCAAAAAGGTCTTCAAAAAATGATAAAGACTTAAACAAATGCCAATCTCTAGAGAAACGTCTTTGAGCTGTTGAGGGAAGTGATAAATTTGAAGCTATAGACACGAAGGCTCTAGGACTGGCCTCTAGTCTCATCATTCTACATAAATTCAAGGTGCCAGAGTTTGAAAAATATAATAGGACCATAAATCCTACTGCCCACCTTTGGATGAATTGTTGCAAAATGACCGGGTATGAGGAAAATGAAAAATTACTAATCTATTACTTCCAAGATAGTTTAACTGGGTAGGTCTCTAATGGTATATAGGGTTAGACCCTATAAGAATTTAAATGTGGACAGATCTGGCTTGTGCATTCCTCGACCAATATAAGCACATATCTGACTAGGCCCTAGATCGCCTCTTCTTCATGAACATAGAGAAAAAAGCCTCTGAGAGTTTTAGGCAATACACCCAAAGATGAAGGGAAGAGGCAGCTCAGTTCAACCTCCATTAATTGAAAGAGAAATGATGTTCGTCGGCACTTTGAAAGCTCTTTTCTATGAGAAGTTGGTGGGGAACGCCATAACAAATTTTGCTGATATGGTCATATAAAGGGTAATGATTGATAATGCCATTAAAGTTGTGTAGTATCGATACATAAGGGTTTGGTATCGATACCTAAGGTGTGGTATCGATATCTAGCATGATTGTATCGATACAAGTCTTGGCAGTAGCTAAAGTTATAAATTTTGGCAAAATGTATCAATACACAAGCATGAGCATCGATATAAGTCCATGGAGTATTGATATAGGGTTCTAAAGTCTCAAGATTGGAAACAATTTTTGTTCTTAGTATCGACACAAACCTCTTTTTATTGATACTCAAGAAAAAAATTACCTTGTGTATCGATACAACATGCTTTGTATCAATATAGTACCATTTTCCAACCTTCAAAAATCTGATTCAAACATGTTTTTAGCACCTAGAAACCATCATAAAGCATTACAAACCTTAACTTTAGGCCAATGATCAGATTTAAACAAGTTTATGGCCTAAGCAGCCAATGCCAAAGGTTACTTTCATAAGAGATATGTTAGTAAAGAGGGTGACAGGCATATCAACAGTTGGGAGGCTGTTATAGCCTTTCTTATTACTTTCTTAGCATGGCAGAACCAATAGCAATTGAGAGGCAAACTGAGCATGTTACCTAGATGTCTCCTTGGGCAGAGAAGAAGGAAAAAAATTAAGCCTACAGCCACTACTTTGAGACAAAAGGAAGTTTAAGTTTTTTTTGGGTTACCCCATATATCTTGATCTTTGTAGTTTCTATTTTGTCATTAACATCATCTTAGTGAACACTTTTTATGCTTTTATAGCCATCTTAGGACTCTCATGCATTTTTTATGGCTTTGGTTATGGTAGTTTAGGATCTTGATGTTCTTCTTGGTGTCTTCATGCTATTTGGTTAACTAAGCATGCTCCTTTGCATTTTCATCACCATAACAGCCTCTGTCCATGTAACCTTGCCATGTTTTTTCCACATCCATATCTTCATCTCATGTTTAAAGCATGCATCTTAACATGTCTTAAGTATGCCCATACATTTCCTAGCAGCTTGATTGGTTCCATGAAATAAAAATGCCTTTTTTTAGCAAAGTTTTTTTTTTTGAACATGTTCATCCTAAATATGTTCATGCATCTATCTATTATTTCCATGCATTTTTTTTTATTTTTCTCTATGAAAAATGTCATCTTTGCTTATTCATATATGTTCTCCATGTTTTATATTATGTTTGTGGCACTTTATTTGTGTTGAGATGCTTGTTTGAATGCTAGAAAACTTGATTTTAAAAAATATCCCCAAGTTAAGCACATAATATCTCCCATACATGGAGAATAACATGAGCTTATGATTTTTACGAAGTTGGCTTTCCAACCTTAGGGCCAAAGCAATTATTCAGTTCTGGATTCATGAAAGAATGAGTATGGGAATACTGGTTTCAAAAAAATGAAATGAAGTTTTTTAGTTGAAAAATGTGAACCCTTGGTCCTTAGATGAACACCCTATTGATGGCATGGTCAATGGGTTGTTCCATCATCCCAAACTACTCTAGGACTATGGAATGAACTTGTGATGCCTATGTCAAGCCCTCACCTCAGTTATGGATGTTCGAACATCCATGGCCCGAGCTTAACCCTACGAAAAACCAAAAATATCGAACACCTCCCCCATTTTGTTCTGGTAGCATAGTAGTTTGGTCTTGAAAATTTATTTAAAAATAAAAAATGATTTATGCAGAATATATTGGTATTTTTCCCTTGAAAGATTTCGAAGTACCTTTCCAATGATACCTCATTTACCTTCAGATCATCTCAGATGAAATAGTTATGATTTTTTGAATCTTTATTGTCTAGAACCCTTAGATCTAGCGAGTAGTCTAATGTTTGGGCTAGTTCGGCCCAACAAACACCATTTTGAATCCTTTGAATATTTTTCTAATAGAGTTCATGAAATTCCCTTTTCGAAAAGGTATTATTCGCATTTTTAAAATTCTAGATGAATCCGAGATGATTTTTCAAAGTCCATTATACCTTTACCCTATACATGCTACCTATGTTGAGTCAAGTTGAAATTCAAAAATTAATTCCACCTAGAAAGTGATTTCCTAGGATATTTG
>JBBYHM010400831.1:51743-63159 GCA_038381775.1 Adansonia rubrostipa
CCCCCTTAGACTCAGACCAAGACTAAACAAAAGAGGAACATTTTAGCCAAACCTTTGGCTCTTGATTTTCAAAGATCCCCTTATCCAAAAAAAATTACCATTTCCTAATGACATCGAAAATTCTCATTGTTGGGGATACTCCAACCCCCTTACTCCAAGGGGATACTCCAATCTTGCTTTTACCTTAAAATGACATCAAATTTTTATTTTTGGGGATACTCCAATCCTATTACTTCGAAGCAATACTCCAACCCCACTTTTACCTTAAAATAATGTTAAATTTCCATTTTTGGGGATACTCCAACCCCATTACTCTGAGGGGATACTCCAACCTCGCTTTTTACATCAAATCCAATATCAAACTTTCATTTTTAGGGATACTCTAACCCTACTATTTGAGGGGATACTCCAACCCTGCTTTTTATATTCCTTCAAAAATTTAAGCTTTTCTCTCTCTCGAGTATCGAAACCTTTTTCTCCTTAAATTTCCATCGAGTTTGACAAGTTTTAACGTTGTTGTCTCGATTATTCATCAATAATCAAAGACAACTACGAGATACATCTCGATCATCCCTCTTTTTTATGTATTTTGTGTCTTATTTTTGTATGGATTTATTTATTGCTTTTTTTCCTATTTACTAGTACGTTTCCTCTTATAGCGACCTCAAGCATTCATACTTTAAAAATTATTTTTAGAATCATAAAATGGTATCATGTATTGGTACCTCTCCAATGCCAGACATGAAATATTTGATTTTTTTTCTTAAAAACCCATCCGGAGATCATTTTCATCAAAAATCCTTATGTTTCTCACCTCTCCAAGGCGTTTTGGTGATAAAATTTTCATTAAAACCCAGACTCGTATCTTTAAAAAATTTCATACATTAAAGAGAATTATATTTAAAAATTGATAAAAATGGAATCGAGGAAACCAAGATTCAAGTAAGATACAGTTAGATGGTACTGATTTTCAGGCATTACGGGGGTGCTAATCCTTCTCTACACATAACCAACTCCCGAACCCAAAACAATGAATCTCTGGTATATTTTCAATAGGAATCCGGTCATGCCTAATTTAAAATGATCGGTGGTGACTCCAAGTTTATGGCCACTTCATGGTGGCCATCCAAGGCAAGTCAGATGAGCAATTCATCTGATGGTCTTTTACTCCTTCATGTTAAACATCAAAATATTTTTTTAAGTCGAGCATGCTTTGGCCTTTCGAATCATCCAAGTTTGTAAAGGCTGGGCACGTAGAACATTGACAGCTTAGCAATTCCACTAAGGACAAACTTATAGAGTTAGGCCTATGGCTAGTTATGTCTTGGTTAATCTTTGGTTCTTCGATTTCCATAATTATTTGGATATAATTCCTTCTTTGCCTTCTAATCTTTTACTTTTTATGCCTTTATTTCATGATTCTTTTTTTTAGGGATCGACTTCTTTTTTAATAAATGTTGATTTGAATAAGTCTGGTGATAAGGAGTAAAAAGGTTTGATAGCTTTCCCAACACATACTGTGCACTTTCATTTTGCATTGGATTTCCACGAAACACCATTCTGAGGCTAGGATCATAATTATTAGGAGGAAGTGAGCCATCCGCCTTCATGAGTAACCCTCTGCATAGGCATGGTAAGACTTTTTAGGATGTAAATTATCTATGTCTTTCATGAGTAACCCTCTGCATTTGCATAGGGAAATACATCCATTGGGTCAAACCCATTTTGCCAAACCCACGATGGGCCCAGGATCAGGGTGCTTGACTGTCCTTACCAGATAAAGGAGCAATTCGAATACCTATTTAGGTGTCTACTTAAACTCATATAGTAAGCCCTATGAGCCAAATCATATCAAATCATATTAGAATATTGATAGAATAACCTGGAGAATAGGGTCACTCAGGGAAACACTTCTTACCTTTACTCCTGTATACCATATTATACAAGCGATGATAGGTGAACATCATCGCTTACTTTTGTCATGATTTTTTTGATCATTTCTTTAGGGTATGCTATAATGTTCTATGGCTCAACCTTCCTTAGCAAGTGGGTGATGATGAGTGAATGTTCACACCTACAATGCCAAAAGTTTATAATCTGACCGAAGTAAGTCACCATGCTAATGAATTAACACAGATATTGATGAATGAATGTCACCGCTTATTTGGTTAGGCCTATCTTTATGTGGTATTGTATCACCACCTGTAAAGGTAATCTTAGTGTAGATATGCTGTGATACTGTCCGATTGTTATGCTTGCCCCTATGCATCATATCATCTATTCTTGGGGCAAACTTCTATATGGCATTTTCACTTTGTTGCTTTCATTCTTTTATATGCTTATTTCTTTGCAGAGTTGCTAACTTATTGTCTTTTCTTGTTCTTTTTTGCATGCATGCATCATTTCATTATTATTATTATTGCCATGGAACAATTCGCCAACGGTGCAATGTTCACCAAAGGGTGTCTATCATGGAGCAACAGTCCATCTCAGAGTTGAAATCTTTCGAGGAAGTTCAAGCATGGTCTAAGCAATGACAATGTAAAGATAGGGACATCCTAAAACCCGAGTATATCTTGATAGTGTACGAAAATATCAAAATAAGGTATTATCAGACGACAGGCAAAATCTAAAATATATATGGGCTAGTTGAGATACTAGTAAAAGGGAATCATTCATGAAGAGATACGAGGACATTGCCCTTTTACTCTAAGTTTATTTAGATGTTAATTTGTTGCAGGCCGCTTCCTAATTTTGGAACCCCTCATATCAATGCCTTACCTTTAACCATGAGGATTCGACCCCCATAATGGAGGAATATACCTTGCTGCTCAACATTGAGAGGGCCAAGACTGATAGAATATATTGCAAGGTGTTGAACCATCCAGCTTTTAAGAAAATATTGGCCTAGATTATCAGTGCACCCAAGACATGGATTGATTAAAAGAAGCAATGGCAAATACTATTGACATTCAAAAAATGCAAGATATATTCGCTTTGGTGACATACGACCTAGTCATTTTCCGAAAGATGCTAGGTTATGTCAAAGCGGCAGTGGTAAATCTCATTTCTCGATTGTGTTGCAACATTAACCTGGCACCTGCTATCATTATTGAAACCATTCGAGCCTTTAATTTTTTTCAAAAAAATAGGGACATGACGTTTCATTGGATGTGTACCTATGCTTTATCTGTGGCTTATTAGCCACCTTTGCCTGGAAGAAAAGAAGAGGCCATACAATTTCTTCCTTGACTTCAGTCTTATCTCCAAAGCCCTTAAGAAGGAATGGCTTCGCAAAAATTCCAAGGAACAATGGATGCAAAAACTTCAAAATCTCAATGGGGATAAAGTGACATGAAAGGTCGCTTGGTTCTTGCCACAAACCATCATGTACAGATGTGGGGATTACAATTGTGTGCTACTCCTTGGGTTATGAGGAAGTCCCAGCTATATGCCTATTCTGGTCCTTCGATAATTTTTGTGTCAATAATTTATCCCCTTTGTTCAGGACCTAAATGCATGCGACCTTGGATATGGTGGGCTAGATTTATAAGTTAAAATTCAGCTAGCCTTCCATGCTTAGAGACAAACTCATTGCATTGAAAAACACTGGAGAGGAAGCAGTGTGACCATAGGGTATAATGAATAGAAGATACATCACATCAATGATACCTTGCCTCTGTCAACTGTTGTATTTATAGATGAAGAATTCCCTTCTAAAATCGAACTGCTTAGACGAGAATTTGAACGAGAAATGATAACTTTTACTTAGGAAATTGCCCATCTAAAGGAGGAAAAAAGTCAATTGGAAATGGACATTTATCTATGTGAATGTGAGGTAAAATGAGCTGATAAGGGTAAAAATTATCTCAAAGAAGATTTGGAGGGTCTAAGGAAAGACCATATGGTCTTCAGTAAAGCAAACAAATCACAAAGACAAGGCAGGTCTTTAAGCAAGTGGAGAATAGAAATTGCCACCCTAAAAAAAACTACATTAGTGGAAAGAAGCAGCTAAAGACAATAAAGGGAAGCTTGTCAGAGCTCAAACCCTTACATCAACCTATCAAAAGAGAAATGTATGGTTAGAAGCTCAAGTTTGAGATTTGAGAGCAAATCATTAAGAATGAGACATTAACAGTTAGAGTTTAAAGCTTAAAGCAATCCTTACAAGCTCGCTAAAACTATGTGGATGAATTAGTACAGGCGTCGGAACAGTGGAAGGTAGAATGGCAATAAATAGTTGATCAGGCATGCCAAAATTATTAGACTCATCATCGCCATCTCACTGAACAAATTCAAGCAGCTCATTCAGAGGCTGAATATATGATGGATGCGGCTTGATCTCTCGCATATAGCATTTTAACCACTAGAGCTCATGAATAAGAACTACTGTATTTCTTAGAACATGTGATTAAATAATGTAATCATGCCAGACATTTTTGAATTTAATCATATGTATTCAAGACTTTGATTGCTTCAATGAAAGATACTATTGGTGGAGCTGTTTCCTAATCCAATTATCCTTCTTACATTTGCATCAATAACAATTATTCTTTTACTTTGCTTTGCATCAATAACATATTTTTTTTTTGCTTCATGAATTCATATCCATCTTCATGTCATGTCATGACACATTCTAAAGGTCTAATCCATCAATAATCTAAAATGAAGGTGTCTCGAAACATGAAATCTTCAGCTCGCCATCACTACAACACTCGTACCCATCATAAAGCCATGGAGAACGACCATCAGTCCCGTATTAAGTGACTAAAACTCATGTATAGAGAATCTCAAGAACAACCAACCCACAGAAATGAAGAACTTCAATCTCAAATGGCAGATTTGACAAAACTGTTCTCCAAACCTTTAAAGGATAAAGGACAAATGAGCACTATCGACATTGGCAAAGGATCTACCAACCCTGAAAGTAATTTGAATGGTGGTATCAAGGCTATTAATGTGCATGAACAACGTCCCCCAGCAGTGAGTATTCTATCGACTCAAGCGCTTATTTATCTAGACTCTTCACGTGCTATACCTCTAGTACAAATCTTGATGAACAAGCAGAACAAGAAAAGGTAAAAAAGTCTTTGAAAAATGATAAAGACCTAAACAAATACCAATCTCTAGAGAAACATCTTCGAGCTGTTGAGGGAAGTGATAAATTTGGAATTGTAGATGTGAAGGCTCTAGGACTGGTTTCTAGTCTCACCATTCCGCATAAATTCAAGGTGCCATAGTTAAAAAAAATTATAATAAGACCATAAATCCCATTTCCCACCTTTGGATGTATTGTCATAAGATGATCGGGTATGAGGAAAATGAAAAATTTCTAATCCATTGATTCTAGGATAGTTTAACTGGGTAACTCTCTGATGGTATATAGGGTTAGACCCTCTAAGAATTTAAACATGGACAAAAATGGTTCGTGCATTCCTCAACCAATATAAGCATGTATCTGACTGGGCCCTAGATCGCCTCTCCCTCATGAACATGGAGAAGATAGCCTCTAAGAGTTTTAGGCAGTACACCCAAAGATGGAGGGAGGAGGTAGCTCAAGTTCAACCTCCATTAACTAAAAGAGAAATGATAGCTATGTTCATTGGCACTTTGAAAGCTCCTCACTATAAGAAGTTGATGGTGAACACCATAAAGAATTTTGTTGATATGGTTATATCAGGAGAGATGATTGATAATGCCATCAAAAGTGGGAAAATGTCTATGGGAGAATCATTTGCGTTAATTAAGAAACCAACAAGTAAAGAAAAGGAAAAAGAAATAAACATTGTCAGTCGTAGCACCATAAAGTTCCCTTAAAAGCCATGCTCAGCTCAAGGGGTATATGCCCCAAATATGTTGTATTCGAGTTTTAGCCCCTACCAAATGACATCAGCAATTCACTCTACTGGGATTACTCCAACAGTCACCTTTACACCTAATCCTATTCAAAATACTCCTCCAAGCATGCAACCTCGTAGCATAAACAATGTTAGAGCCTCGAGTAATTATCAAGCACCTCAAGAAAGGGAACATTTTAACCCTTTACCATAATCATATAAAAAGATCTATAATCGCTTATTAGTCGGCCGATTGGTCAACCTAATATTCTTAGACTCAAAATCTCCACCATACCCCAGCTAATATGATGTGAATGCTTATTATGAATACCATGCTAGAGCATAGGGACACTCAATTGAGAACTGTACCTCATTCCAGAGAAATGTGTAGGGCCAATTGAAAAGAGGCATAATCAAAATAGAGCTAGGGCCTGAACCAAATGTTGAGGCCAACCCGCTCTCTAATCATGCTAAATCGAGGGTAAAAGCCATGATTAATGGGAAAGGTTGTTGGATTAAAAGAGTTGTCAGAGAGGTCAAGACGCTAATCAGTAGAGTATGGCAAACATTCAGGGAGGTTAGGATAATGAGCCTAAGAAAGGAATTCGTGGAGTCTTCTTACTACTACTATGCTTAAGCGCACGATTTATAGCAATGTTCTTTGTTCCTAAAAATGGTCCAAGAAATGATGGACTGATCCAAGGTAAAATTCTATGAGAAAAGTCATGAACTGACTTATCTATCTATTAATATCATCGAAGAAGAGAAAGTAAATGGTGATGGCATCCTAGTTTTTCTTTCTTTTATAAGTATGGAGAGGTGGTCAAATGAAAACTGTAGGTATTACGCTTCTAGATGGATGGAAAAGGATGCCCAAATTTAACAACTATTAACAGAGAAGGAAATGATCGTCAGGTTCATTGGTATACTACAGTCACTCTACTATGAAGAAGTGGTGAAAAGAACCCCTAAAAGCTTTACAGATATAGTCATACTTTGTAGGATGATGGATAAGGCTTTGAAAAGAGAATAAAACTGGGTTAAGAAGAAAGGAAAAGTCAACACAACATAATAGTCAAGGTTTGACAAAAGAGCCAATTTATCTCAAACCTATGTAGACACACACCTAGAACAATTCATTACTGAGCAAGATTATGAGATCGTTAACAACTTGGAAGAGTTCAGGATGCCAATAAGCATAGTTTGGTAGATTCTAGTAAAGGCCAAGTTAGTTAATGGGATTGAAAAGAAAGAGGAAAGAGTTGGCAAGTTTTATGATTTCCATACAGTGTATGGTCATACCTTTCAAATATGTAAAGAATTTTGTGCCATGGTCCAAAGAATGATGAAGGAAGGTAGCATTAAATTTTATGATTAGAAGCAAACTTTGACTATTTAACCCATAAATGCATTGCAATCCCTCAATGCCATAGAAGGGGATGAGGACAATCCCTCCTATGGCATTAAAAGACCATTGATCTTGTATGATAATCGACCGTGTCCTCAAGCCGCTCCTGCCTCATCTGCACTAAGGATGGTCATTTAACTGCCATTTCTATTCCTCTAGAAGACAATAAGGTTATTCCCTAAAACTATGAGAGTAAAACCTTACCTATCAGGGAATCTAGTCAGCTAGCGTCAAATATTGATCTTTCAAGGTAAGCCACTGGACTCAAAGTGGTAGGTGTTATATGCCACCCGCCTTAAGAGATGAAGCTTAGCAAGAAGATTCTAGCCAAAATCTTCAAACACTTAAGTCTGCACCTAAAAGGTCAGATTCAAAAGTTATCAAGGAATCGATAAGTGAAAAAGAAGCAATGGAGTTTCGTAAGTTCATCAAATACAGTGAATACAATATTGTGGATCATCTAAATAAGAAACCTGCCAAAATATCCATGCTGTCACTTTTGTTGAACTCTGAAGCTCATAGAAATGCACTCTTGAAAGTTTTGAATGAGGTCTATGTCTCTTCCGATATTTCTATAGGCCAGCTTGATCATCTAGTGAACAATATCATGGCTGATAATTACATATCTTTTAGCGATGATGAGATTCCATAAGGAGGAAGAGGAAATCATAAAACCCTTCACATCACCATATACTACAAAGAAAGCATATTGCCCAAGGTGCTCATTGATAACGAGTTAACTTTGAATGCAATGCCTATGTCATGCCTGAATAAGCTCCCTATTGATGCATCTCACATTTGAAATAGTCACACAGTCATGCGGGCATTTGACGAAACTTGCAAAAGCATTGTAGGGAACATCACTATCCTACTCTAAATAGGCTCATGTACTTATGAGGTTGATTTTCATGTGATGGACATTGTTCCATTATATAATTGCCTTTTGGGAAGGCCATGGATCCATTCTATGGGAGCAGTTCCATCGTCCTTGCACAAAAAATTAAAGTTTGTAATTGGAAACAAAGTTGTCAGTATTGGTGAAGAAGAAGATATCATTACTGCTACCTTGACCGATACCTCAGATGTTAAACCCGATGAGGGCATTCCAAAACCTTCTTTTTAGTCATTTGAGTTCATCAATGCCATCTATGTTAAAGAAAGGTCACCTGTGATTAAGCCTCATTTGTTTGGAAGCACATAAATGGGCTTAAATCTAATAGTTGACAAAGGTGCTCAAGTCGAAAAAGGGCTTAGAAGATGCCTCCAAGGAATTGCTAAAGCTTTAAAGGTAACCCATCAGACTGACAAGAGAGGAGTGGGATTTAAACCTAATGCACAACAGAAAAAGAAGCAAACCTATAAAAATCGAGAGAAAAGAATAGCACATCTGTTGGGATAAGATATGGGACATGAACCTATGGCATTTTTGCCATTGCATAAGCATTTTCACTTAGGCGGATATGTTAACACTAGCTCAACAAATGTCATGCTTGTGTTAAGGAAAACTTTTAGGGATTTCTCTATCAATGTAATTAAAGAGCCATCAACAATAGGTGGAGAGGTCGAATTATGCCCTCCAAAGTTTATTCCAAGTGTCAGGACTAAGACATATATCCTTGTATTGTTCAAAACTCTTTTAAAGTAATGTCATGAACCAAACCCACTTGCTTTCACCTAAGAGCATTGTGGGATCCTTCGTATGGGCATCTTTCATTAAGTATTATCAATGAAAAAGATGGTGCATTACATTTTTACCTCCTTCCGTGTATTTTTTTCCTATACTATTGTTTTTTGTATTTTTAGGCATTTAGATGAAGATGACATGAATATCTGCGTTGAGACTCAGGAAATCAACATTGAGAAAGTAATCTGTGTTGGTGAGGTTGAGTACGAAAAAAATTCTAAAAATAACCCTCTACCTCCAGATCTACTCAGACTAATTGAACAAGAAGAAAAATAGATTTTACGTCATAAAGAACCCAACGAAGCCATAAACCTTAGAATAAAAGAAGATTAAAAGGAAGTCAAAATTGAAACCTCTGTAGAACCATTAACCCAAAACCAACTGATAAGCCTTCTCTAAGAGTTCTGAGATATGTTTGCCTGGTCTTTCCAGGATATGCCTGGGTTGAATACTGACATCGTAGTCCATAACCTTCTTGTCAAACCCCGAATGTAAACCTATATAGTAAAAGCTTAAGAGGATGAGACCTGAGATACTGCTAAAAATCAAAGAAAAAGTCAAGAAACAATTTGAAGCAGGATTTCTCAAAGTCACCAAATACCCTGAGTGGGTGGCCAATATAGTCTCAGTCCCTAAGAAGGATGGTAAGGTATGAATGTGTGTGGATTATACAAACTTGAATCGAGTTAGCCTAAAAGATAACTTTCTTTTGCCCCATATCGATACCTTAGTGGACAACACTGCCAAAAATATACTTTTTTCTTTCACGGATGGATTTTTAGGATACAACCAAATCAAAATGGCAAGCAAAGAAATGGAAAAAACCACCTTCGTGACCATGTGGGGAACTTTTTGCTACAAAGTGGTGCCTTTCGAGCTTAAAAATGTTAGGATAACTTATCAAAGGGCAATGGTGACATTGTTTCATGGCCTTATGCAGAAAGAGATTGAAATTTATATAGACGACATGATCGCCAAGTCACCTAGAGAGAATGAACATGTAGCCAACTTATGGTAGTCTCAGTCCCTAAGAAGGATGGTAAGGTATGAATATGTGTGGATTATAAGGACTTGAACCGAGCTAGCCCAAAAAATAACTTTCTTTTTCCCCATATCAATACCCTAGTGGACAACACCGCCAAAAATATACTTTTTTCTTTCACGGATGGATTTTTTGGATATAACCAAATCAAAATGGTAACCAAAGACATGGAAAAAACCACCTTCATGTGGGGAACTTTGGTGGGCTTCTAGTGCCTTTCAAGCCCTTCAGTGCTTATGCCTCAAATCCCAGGTAGACCTTTAATTTTATATCTATCAGTTTTTGATAGTTCGATGGGTTGTGTATTAGGCTAGCATGATGATTCAGGAAAAAAAGAGTAGGCTATCTACTATTTAAGCAAAAAGTTCACAGAATATGAAAATAACTAGTCGATAGTAGAAAAGCTATGTTATGCTTTAGTCTGGACAGCCAGAAGGTTAAGACAATATATGTTATACCACATCACAAGGTTGATCACCAAACTGGATCGCGTCAAATATTTATGTGAAGCCCCTGCATTGTCAGAGAGATTAGCTAGGTGGCAAGTCTTGTTTTCTGAATAGAATATTGTATATGTGAATCAAAGGACCATTGATAACTCTATAGAATAGAGTAATTTAGTCTTATTATTCATATTAAATCAACTAGGTCTTATATATTTTTATTTAAATATTATTCATATTTAGTAGTTTTTTAATTTAGTAATATTTTATTTTTAACAGTTTTTAATTTAGTCCTATTTACTTTCCTTATATTTTAATTACTTAGTTATTTAAATAATTTCCCTATTTTTGTAGGTAAAAACCCTAAGGAGCTTCCAAAAATATAACAACTTAATGAAGAGGGAAAGTGGAGTCAAGCAAGCAAGGTGATTCTAAGTTGGAAACTTTCAAAAATATGTTCAAGTTACTTACAAATCAAGTCTCTCCACTTCAGAGTTTTACCTATAAACAGGATCCTTATGTTTTAGGTTTGGGAGGCATCCCTAGATAATTCATAGCTATTAGTCTTAAAGAAGAATAAAAGCCATTGAGATTTTGCAATAGGAGAAAAGATTGAAGAAGTTGAAGATCACGATTTAACAATTCTTAGTTTTCTCTTTGCCCTTCATCTTTTTATCTTTTTGTAATAATTATGATGGTGGAACTTCATTGTTTTATGTTTTATTTAACCATTCTGAGCTAAATTTATTTTTTCTAGGATTACAATGGAACTCAACATGTAGTTTAAATTATTTTAATATTCTTTTCTTGATTTAATGATAATCGAGTTGTTTGTTCAATCTTGTTTTTAATACTTCTAGTTGATTGGCCACCAATTAGATTGATTCGATTACCTTAATGAACTTGAAAAAGGGAATTTTGTGTTTAGACCTAGATTGAATGACATATGTTTCATACTCATTTATTAGGATGCATTGATCTGCATGTTAGATAGGAATATAC
>JBBYHM010400842.1:2156-13280 GCA_038381775.1 Adansonia rubrostipa
ATATTTTTAAATTTTTATTATAAATAATAATTATTTTTATTATTATTATCAATAAAGTTTATCCAATTTAAAAGTATAAATTTCAATCTCGCTAAAAGATTTTTAATAAACAAATTTATATAATAAACCCTAATAAAGAGATAAAGTTTGAGCGTGTGATTTTAAACTTACTTAAATGATGAAACTTGATTTAACAATAGTTACATTGAGAAAATGTTAGTATATTACATGAATAAGCACTTTTCATCCTATTAAAAAAAAAGATAAAACAATCAAATAAGTTTTATATAATGAATGCTACATGGAGAAAAAAGTTAGTGTTTTTATATGTTAATATTTTTTGACTCACTCAAGCGCAAAATGATTAAACAATTGATTTAAAAAGACATGATACATGATACATCTGTACGTATTGCCATTCCAACTGAAATCTTCATTTAACTTCAATCTTGGGTTTAAATTGCAATATTGCTTTGATTTCTTTATACCTGTATGAAATTAACAACCTGGTTAAGCTATGCATGGGAGATAAACTACTTGGAAAACATGAACGAAAATTGAAAATAACCTTTATTTCAAATAGACTTAGTAATCTTAGATATGATTATACAAATATAATACATATATATGATTAAAACATGATACGACATTAATACATTCTTAAAATCTATATAATATAAAATATTAACGTATCAAAACTTATATAAATATAAAATAAATTTATCATAATTATGATATTATAAAATACATAAATATAATACAAAATATGCGTAACCAAATTTAAATTCAAAATCCCCTTACAACTTAACAATTAAGGTGCCATAAGGGTGAATTATTGTGGGTACTATTAGAAATCTTTTTTCTCTTTTTTAAAGTTAAATGTCATTTATCAAAGAACCTATAGGAATTCAGATTATTGGAAAATAATGTACTAGGAAATGCTTTTCTGTTTTACATTTTGCATATTTTCCAATCAAAAGTCAAAATATAAAGAGGGTGGAAAACAAATTTCATCATAGCATTTTTCATCCTTTATTTTATGTCATTGAATTTGAATTTGCCAGTATTTTTACTAGGTGGAGGAGCACATGTTGATGAAAATTTTTCTTTTATAAGCGTAGTTTTAAAAGGGTTTTCTTTTGTAACGTAAATAGATATGTTTATGAGTCGAATCAATCGATTAAATTATAATTCAAAAATTTTAAAATATTTTAGATTAAATCTAAATCGAATTGATTCGAAAACTTATTTTACTATTTATTATATTATTAAAATATTATTTTTTATATTAATATTTATATATTTTATTATAAATAGTAATTTAAATAGGATTTGACCGATCCAAATTCTCAAAGGCCTTATCCAAAGATAAGTCTAAATGTAAATGGTATTTATTATCTATGAAAATATTTATTACAAATTTCTCGTTGAACATGGTAAAAGTTTCTTTGTCATAGCTTAGCATATAAAAGAGTAGCTTTGATAATTTTAAATACTATATAATCATATGATGTGAAAAAAATAATTAAAAGACAATAAAAATACGATGAAAAGTTAACATTAATATAATTAAAATACATAAATATATCAAATTTTATATAAATATATAATATCTTAAATACGATTATAATATATGAAAATAGTATGAAAATAATACGTATGGATTATCAAACTCTATAAAAAGTCATTAACACGAACTTTTATATTTTAGTACGTTCAACATCTAGTCTAAGGTCCTCAAATGCTAAGCAGCCATCAATTTATTTTTTTTAGATATTCTTATATCATAATTATCTTATATATTGACGATGAAAAAAATTTATGAATATGATTTGTGAGGTGACACATATTTCATTTATTTATTATTTATTTTTTTAAATTATACTTTACTTAACACGTGCCACCTCATAAACTCTACTTATAAAATTTTTTTCGATTTACTTTCAATGGATAAAATAATTATCCATTTCTTTTACGAAAATTTGTAATGCAAATGGTATTTACTTTCTATTGGGTTAACTCATTTCCAGTTAAAAACTAGATCGAATGATTCGAAATATCAAACGAAAGCGATTTAGTTCGGAAAATCAAATGATAGAGAATGAAATTGAATTTGAAATTGACTTTTAAGAAATTATATTAAGTATCGAACACCTGTTCTTTTATATATGACTATTCAAAGTCTTTTTAATTTCAAAATGTTAATTGATATTTTCTTTAAAATTAAAAGTTAATTATTTTTAATTAAAACATAATAATGAATATACAAAATTCTATCGCATTTTTGATAAATAAAAAGTAAAATTCCGGTTCTTGTTCTGCGTTCCAAGTAACTCTTGGCACATTTACTGTTGAGCATGGTAAAAAATTTCTTGTTATAGTTTAGGATTTAAATTACGATTATAAATATATTTTTGATTGCATTACATTTATCACAATTATAAATATTATAAATATTACTTAAATAAATATTAATTATAAATATTAACGATAAAAAAGTTTAAAACTTAAAAATAATGATAGTAATATCGGGACTTATATTTAAATTTCTGGTCATAAATGATCATAAAAGAGTCGATAACCCAAGTTCTATATTTTAGTATCTTTTTCTTCAAGCCTAAGGTCCTTATATGCTAAGCAGCCATTTATCAATTTAAGCTTAGATATTATCTTTTCTCCGCACTCAAAAGTAAAATGTTAAGACGTGACCGATTACTGAGAGCATTCAAGGCACGAACAGTCGACAACAACAGCTCCAACACAATCAACACACCAAGGGATCCTTTCGCTGAACTAAACTGTGCGCTAGACTCTCTATCGATGGCAGCCACCATGCCTACCAGTACCGCCACCCCAAAAGTGACCCTGAAGCTTCTAGTTGACGTGGGTTGCCAAAGGGTTTTGTTTGCCGAAGCCGGTAAAGACTTTGTTGATTTCCTTTTCAACATCATGTCATTGCCTGTTGGCACTGTTGTAAGGCTTCTCAACAAGGAATCCATGGTGGGTTCCCTTGGAAAACTTTACGAAAGCATCGAAAACTTGAGTGATGTTTACATGCAACCATTTCTAGACAAAGACGTCCTTTTGAAGCCTAATGTTTTAGCCACTGGTGCAACAAAGTTGCCTCAGCTGTTGCCTAACATCGAGTCATCAAACGATTCGAAAAACAAGGGTTTTTACAGCTGCGTCAATTATGACTGTCACACATATATTTCGGAGGATCCGAAGGCTACTTGTCCACAGTGTAGACATAGACAAATGAGTTACCAAGTAAAACTTGTTGAGACAGATCAAGGAAAAGCTTCTTCTAATTCTTTGTCTTCTTCAGATTCAAGTTCTTCATCATCTGAAGGTGAAGGAGGCTACGTGAAAGGGGTGGTTACATATATGGTAATGGATAATCTCAAGGTGGAGCCAATGTCAACTATCTCTAGTATAGCTTTGCTTAACAGGTTCAATATCAAAGATGTTGGCGTTCTTAAAGAGGAAACGGTCAAAATTGGCATGGATGTGGTAAGTTTTGGTGCTTTTGGTTAGAAGAAGTTTTTCAAGTGAAATTGCGAGTGACCATTAATAGGTTTGATCCGATTTAATCCATCATATTTGATTAATTGGGTTACTCGATTTTGAAATTGATAGGTTAATTCAGTTGATCTTATTCGTTTAGTTAAGTTGATTATATTTTATTAAATTGATAACCAAATACTTTAAACTAACCAACCCTTAGAAGCTTACTTTTAATTTTATTATATAATATACAATTATTTATATAGTAAAATAAATAATTTATTGTTTAGATAGTTAAAACTAATTAAACCAATCGATCAACTTTAAGTTGATTTCGAATTTTTTGATTAATCAATTTAATTTAGTTAATTTTTTAAATTTATTTAAATTTAAAAATTTTATAATCGAATTAACTGAGCTAACTAACTAAATGTTCACCCCAAGTTTGCTAATGGTAATAGAATTGAATTTTTTTTCTTTGATTTTCTTTCAGGCTTTGAAATTGCTCAGGGCATCGATGCAGTCGAAGACTGTGCTTACTGATGTCTTTCTTAAGATGAGGGCAAACGTTACAAGTGTAGAAATTCCTTAAATCGAAATCTTAGATACAATATTTATTGCATTATGTTTATCATGTTGTTATTACTATTTAAATTTCTGTTTGTATTTCTTAGTTAGTATTAGTAATTTATATGATGTATTAAATGGTGTCTTTCTTTATGCTAATATATGTTACTTAGATTTTGAGTATTGGATATAAATATATATTTGATATTTGTTTGTTTATTTTATATTTATATTTAAATATGTGTAAAATTCGAAATAAAAATTAAAAAAAAAAAGATGAAAAGTTCAGATAATAAAAAGAGTTATATATCTTTAATAGAGAGAAATGATTTAGACTAATCACATAACAGAAAGCATAATACCGTTGAGGGGTTAATGTCTTGTTTCCATACGTTACACCTCCCTAAAAATTCAGACAAATCCACTAGTGCCAGGAGCAGAAACACCGTTAAGGGGCCGCTATGTGTGTGTGTGTGTGTGTGTATATATATATATATATATATATGATTTTGAAGTAATATATATATGATTTTGACGTAAAATAAAAATTATGAAAAACACCATTTTAAAACTTGGGTTTTTCGTCTTCTTCAATAGGTTCGGTCTGAAGAGACTTCAAATATCTTGGTCCTTCGTCAGCGTCATTCAAGAGGAGGAGGGTGACCATGGTGGCCTCTTGGCGAGGCAAGTGGTCTACGTGGCTGTGTGCATTTTGGGCCTCCGGTTTCAAGCCACAAATGGTCTGAGTTGCCTCTTGGTGAGGCATGTGGCCCTGCTACTAACATGCCAGGACAGGGTGTGGGCAGGGGCATTTGGGTGCATGATTTGGACTTCCAGGCCAGCAAAAATAAAAAATTATAATTATAATAGCATTGCAAATCTTCAATCGGATTAACACGACTAGGCCCAATACGATCCAATTTAAGTAAAACTGAATCAAACTTGGCACTTGATATTGAACCCAAATCGATCACATCAATTCAAATAACAATATCATTTTATTGTTCTTGAACGGGTTTCGTTAATTTTTTATTTAAATTTTTTATCTTTATACTTTACTTTGAGTAAAGATTCATCCGATTTTGATTTGTGCATATAGGATAAATGACTTAAAACTGCATCTGTTTTGTTATGATTTCATTTACTTTTTTATTTTATTTTAATTAATAAAATTAATTTACTACAATACTCTATATCTATTTACGAATATATGTTAAATACATATGTTGAACTTTAGTACTTTTACAAAACATTGAAAGAATTTTAAAAATTTGTATTGGTTTCAAAGTAAGAGTGTTTAACCTTAGTTTACACTGTATACTTTTCTAAGTAAACCTTGGATTTAATGAGCTTGAAATCTTAACTAACTGTCAAGTATCTTTGACAAACTAGTAAATTTTACGCAGTTAACATCTGGAAAATTAGAGTTTATAACTGAGTAGTGGAATATCTGGTTGGTGTTTTTGTACTTCTATCATTTGCTGCAGATTGCTATGCTTTAAATTGACATCCAATTATGAGTTCTGTTAATTATTTCACATAATAAAACTTTAAAACAAGTCAGTCCAAAACAAATTGGACTGACCATATTTTAATTACAACTTAGATGTCGTAATTACAAAAACGTGACATGAATATGACACGTTTAATAAAATAAAAAAAATATAATTCACACTATTAACATGACATGTTTTTAAATATGTATATCATATTTATAAATTTTAATATATTTAATAATTTATTTTGTATTTATATTTACATTATTGATAAAAAAATTACCAAACATAACTTTATCTAATCGTTATAATTAAAATCTTCTTAACTTCAATCTTGGGTCTAACTTGCAGTACTAAGTTGATTTCTTCGTATCTGAAGGCAATTAATAATCCGGGTAAGCAATGGATAAATTTATCAATTTAAAAGTTTATTTCACTATTTATTAAATATTATACTATTTTATATTAATATATTTTTATAATTATATTTTAATAAAAATATTATTTTTATTATTAAATAATAATTCAATTAGACTTATTCAAATTTATAAAAAAATTGTTTAATGTTCGACCTGTATGAACCAAACATACTGGGTCAGTCTAATAACCTAGATAGTTCTAGACCTATAGGTGTCTTTCGAGTGGACCGAGCTAAATCGTGGTCAAAAACTTTTTCTTTTTTGGTCTAAGCTCGAATTAAGGTCAACCATAAAACCAAAATTTTTATTTAAAAGATAAAAAAAATATTTTTATATTATTTTTTATATATTTTTATAATAAAATTAAAAAAATAATTTTTTAATTATTAAATAGTTAATAAATCGAGAAGAAAAACATAAAAGTTGCCAAAAGAGTACTTTCCATAAATGCAGAAATTGTTTTTTTGTTCAACATAAATGCAGAATTTATGGAAAATTAGATTTTGTCGTACTGAGAAAGTTGGGAAGACCCTTCGGTTCAAAACCCCACATAATTGAAGAAAGGTGCCAAAGTGGGCGAATTATTGAGGGTACTATTGCTATCCTAATCAGCTAGTCCTTTTTCACGTTTTTTTAAAGTCAAAAGTGAATGATTGAGGGTACTATTATCATACTTATCAAGTTATCCTTTTTGAGCTCTTTTTTAAAGTTAAATGTCGTTTATCAAACAACCTATAGCAATTCAGATTGGTGTGGAAAATAATGTAATCGGAAATACTTTTCTTGGTGCGCGTTGCACTTTTATTATTTTTTAATAAAAATAGAATATATATATATATATATATATATATATATAGTCAGAAAACGATTTCACCCCATATTGATTAATTTTGATCTGGGTCAAAATTTTTAATTAATTTATTTAAATTTAATTTAATAAAAATATTAATAAATTAAAATTAATTAATTTAAAATTAAAAATAATTTAAATTCGAAATAATTTAAATTTAAATTAATATAAATAATTAATTTAAAAGGATAAAATCTAATAAATTTAAATATCACACCAAAATAAATTTAACATTGATTATCTCAAATATTAAATTTAATTAAATTAAATTAAAAATAATTTTAAAATTTTAAAATATAAAATAATTTGGCTCAAAATTATAACCACATGTACCAAAAAGGGGGAATAAAACGTGTTTCTTGCTGCTCTGCTTTTCAAAGGGGAATCGAATTTCTCATAAACCAAAACCTTTAGAAAAGAATTGAACAAATTATTACTTTTGCTCATTAGTTCCCTTAAAATTTAGATATTTATTTAATTAATTCGTATAATTATTTTAAATTTTAAATTTTAATGATTAATTGTTTTTTAACTTGAGACTTTCTTTAAAAAAAATACACATAAAAAATTTTAATTTTAATTTTAAATTTATTAAATTTTATTTTTTAAAATGATTATATTATTAATTAATTGAATTAAATTTGATTGAGATAACATTTTAGATGAATTGAAATCACTATCACGTAAAAATTTTCAAACTCTTACAAAACATGATGATTTAATCATGATGAAATCTCCCATGGCAAATCACACGTGATCACTTTAGAGTTTGAATCATACTCGAACTTCTTGCCAAGTGTTTTATGAAGATGTGCTTCATTCATAGCCACCAAATCACCATTTAAAAACTGATTAGCCGGTCAAGAAAAAATATTTACCAGAATTTGAATTATGTTGCATAATTTTTTATTTATATTTGATATATAAATTTATGTATTATTTATGAATTAAATAATATTATTTTTTCAATACAATTAAATATAAATAAATTTATTTTTAATGATGTGGTGTTCACCATATGACTATTAAGCTTCAAATGAAGCAAACATCATGATTTCTTCAATTTTATCTTTTACTCTTTTAATTATTGCCATAAAAGGTTGCTAGCCTAAGCCTTTTTCATTTTTTCTGCTTGTCATTCGGCTATCTTGGTATGGATGAAGATTTGAGGAAGGCTGCTCGAGAAGGAAATGTTGATGAATTATATGCATCTATCCAAAGCGATAGACATGTTTTGAGGCGTATTGATGAGATGGAATTTGTCGACACCCCACTACACGTAGCTGCAGCTGAAGGGTGCATTGATTTTGCAATGGAGATGATGATCTTGAAGCCATCTTTCGCTAGGAAGCTGAACGAACAAGGCTTGAGTCCCATTCACCTTGCAATCGAAAATGGACACAAAGAGTTGGTGCTCCTTCTCATAGAGAACGATAAAGATCTTGTTCGTGTCAAAGGGAAGAAAGGCGAGACTCCTTTGCACTATGCAATAACTAGACAACACAAGCTTGATCTCTTGCCCAGGTTTTTAGAGGCTTGCCCTCAATGCATCCGAGATGTGACAACAAGAAACGAGACTACTTTGCACATTGCAACGAGAAACGATGAATTAGAAGCTCTTAAAAGCCTATGTGAGGAGCTTGAGAAGATTAATTATCGTCGCGATGTGGTGAATAAGAAAGACATGAATGGTGACACTGCCTTACACATAGCTGCACGCCATAATCAACCTGAGGTTCTACTACTCATATGCTCTATTTAATTCTATTTTTAGTTAAAAAATTCATTCTTTTCCTTCTTGTATGTGCAATTTCATCTCAAACTATTAATTAAAACAGATGCTCAAATTGCTATTGAAATGCGACGCTGACAAACATGCGATGGATCAGGCTGATTCAACAGCACTGGCTGTTGCAGAACAGCTTAATAACAAGGAAAGCATTATAGTTCTTGGTGGCTGTTTTATTCCAAGAGTATCAACTATCAAATATGAATTGCAGAAACGATTTCTCAAGCATGTGACAAAGGCATCGAACATAATTTTTCATGATATGGACAATATATCAAGTGAGGAACGCAATGCCTTACTAGTAGTTCTAGGACTGCTCTTAACATCAACCTTCCAAGCCTGCCTTAGTCCGCCTGGTAGCGTTTCCAAGGAAGGCGATCCCTCATATGAAGGAATCGGTGAAGAACAAATTGGGGATCCAGACAAGAAAACAATTGATTTTCTTCTTTTCTACATTCCAGCCACTGCTGTCTTCGTGGTAACATTTTTTCTAACATTAGGCCTCCTCAGACCTTTTCCTCGGGGTTTCAGGACTGCTCTTCAAATACTCCTTGCATTTCTTGCTATATGCTTCTACGAATCAGTCATTTCCCTATCTCCAACTTATGGGGCAGCCATAGTTTTCAATATATTTTCAATCCTGATTTTCCTTTTCATGATGTTCATGTGTTTTGCTTATCGAGTGTCAAAAGTTAGTGTTTTAATTCTAGGATGCTGGTTATTTCCTGCATATGATGTTCTAGGTCTTATAGGAAGTTCACTATCAGGAATTTTAATGCCAGGATGTTGCTTATTCCTTATTCTATATGATGAGTTCTGGAAAGGAACTGCTTTAATTGCAGGATATAGTTTAATGATTTGGTTGCGTCTTGAAAGATCGATCATAGAAGCCAGTTTTATTATAGGGTTCTGGTTATTCCTTAATCTATGTCGATCCTGCAAAAAGTGGTGCAATAAATGTTGTGCCAAGCAAATTATGTAACCTGTCCCTGTCCCCAACAAATTGATCGATACATGTAAACAGCAAGGAGGATTGTCACTGCAATTTCTTCGAGTACAACGAGAACTGTGACTCCAATCTAAGATATCTAGTTCTTTTACCACATGAGGAGTCCAAGTGGCCAATGTATATTGCTTTTTATTTGATTTCCTGTGTTGTTCTTTGTTTTAGCATGTCAAGATAACAATGTTTTTTTTATTAAGCTTTGAATGCTAGACCCAAGGTGATGATATCTATTTTGCTTTGAGAAAAATTGGAGTTTATATAACTTTGTGGTGGAATATCTGGCTGGTGTTCTTGCAGCTATGTCATTTGCTGCAGTTTGCTATGCTTTTCAATTGAAGTCAAATTATTAAGTTCTGTTAATTGTTTAGCAATATCAAAATCAAACCTTAAGACATGTCAGTCTAAACCAAATCGATTGAAAATCTTATAAAATCATATAATAATATAACATACAATTAAAGTTATCCCCAATTCGTTGCGCAATTGGGGGTGATTTTGTAAATAACTTGAAATTGAGGGCTGGTTATTCTAGCCTTCATTCATCATTTTTTTTTGTTTTATATTTATACAAGTTTTGAAACATTAATAATTTATTTTATTTAGATCTTTATATCTTCATGTAGTAAGTTATGTTTTCTTTTGTTGCATCTTTTTTAGTTATATTTTCATATTGTATTTATGTTTGTGTTATATAATCATATTGTGCTTGAAATTATAAAGTTTAATTGAAACTATATATTTAAATAACTTTTAACTTTGCGTCACATGTCGTGGTGATCATATTTATAGCATGTTAATCATTTATTTTATATATATTTTGACATATTATTTGTCTATTTATGTTGTGTTAATATTATTTTTATATCATGCTGCATTTTTATTATTTTTCTCATTTATGTTAATGGCATATCAAAATTCATGAATATCTTAAGAATAATTATAACATAAAAAATTCAACATGTGATTATTATAAAAATTATAATTACTTACCACACGTGATAGTTGATATGGATAATTTTTATCTTATCTTATAAGATATGTAAAATCTCACACTTTACATTAGTATTATTTTTCTAGAAATGTTTAATATATAATTTTTAATTAATATAACATAAAACATAAAAAATATTTAGTTAAATACTTCTCTTTAACATAAAACATAAATGTTAAAAAGTAATTAAGGTATATATTTTATCCACATTTTGTGAATATACATTACTTTTTTTTCTCATCAATAATAATTAAATGATAATTAATTATAATGCAAATATAAATTTTTTAAAATTCATTATTGTTTAGACTTTCATTTATACTAAATCCTATTAAAATTATGTTATAAAGTAATTATAATGAAATCTATATTTCTAGTTATCTATATCTTGTAAAGTTATTTTTTTTTAGTTTTTACAAATTTTGACATATTCTTGTATTTATTCATGCTAGTGCTATTCTTTTGTGTTATATTTGAGTTTTAGTTATTTCTATATCGT
>JBBYHM010400853.1:0-13279 GCA_038381775.1 Adansonia rubrostipa
TGGTGGTGCTCTCATCTGGTCGATGTGTTATATACATATATATATATATATATATATATATATATATATAGATATATATATCCTATGCATGTAAAAGAAAACACTAACAATGAATCCACCCGATTAGCATGTTAGCTATATGCAAGTTAGTAATTTTAAGCCGGACAAATATTTCCCTACCTAAAATTCCTTTTCAAACGTGATGCGATTGAGATATGAAAAGATGGGACTTTAGACATTGACAGTAGGGCTAAATTGAAACTTAGAAGTGCTGGAACAATGTATAATCATGTTAAATATATTCCGATGGCTCATGCATGTGTCACGTCCACGCAGGCCGTGACACATGGTTGCGATGGTCATCTACGGTACTAGATGCATGCATGTTGCATCATTTTACCATCCATGGCATCACCATCTTAAATTTAAAGAAGTACAAGATTTAGTTGTTGGGTTCTTTGATATTTGTGAATACATACGTATATCTATAAATTCTTTTTCTAACAAGTTTGAAGCCACAATTTTTGTAGCCTTTTCTTTATGAATCGATCTGATCTAGTAAAAAGGAGTATCATTTGGAGTAAACAAGAATAGTCATTGTTTGGGTGGTTTTCTTTACTATTTTTGAGGATCGTATGTAAACAGCAGTGATGAATTAGACATTTCATTTCTAATAACATTGGCTTCATTTCTATTTTGTTTTTTATGTAAGAAATTTATTACTAAACAACGACAAAAAAAATCTTAACAAATAAGAAGAACACATTTTACTGGGGGCACAAAATTTACATTCGTAGGACAGCGGCAGCAGCTGGAAATTATGCATATCGCTGACAAACGGATAAACTCAGAGAAGAAACCCGCAATGCAACTAAAGGTTAGGATGCACTACAAGGAATGGAAACGAAGAATCTGCGTCCCTTCCCAACTCTTTGTTTATGCTAAGTAACTTCCTAAAATTTTAAGGATCAAGGATATTCTGTAAATAAATTCAACACTTGAAATATTATTAATTATATCTTTACGTACACAAGAAGAAATTCAAAATTTGTGCACAATCAATCAATGTCATATATAGTCATTATTCAACCAAAAGCAAATAAGAAGAGGGCAAATGATCGATCATCTTTAATTTCATGGAAAGTTATTACGTTGACATTGTGAAAATTCGGTGCAAAACGAGTTTAGACTAAAAAGATATTTATATAAAGAGGTTGGTTAGTTGGGAAAAATCAGCGGACATGAAGAAAATTCATTTGGACAACAAATAGATCTATCGATGCCAACTAAATGATGACCGAGAGAAAAAAAAAAACATGGAAAATTACTAATTCGGACAGAGAGAACGATCGATCCACGTCTAAACAGCAAATAGCTGTGGTTGGTGGCCTGGCTTCAATCAAAAGTTCTTCCAACAGCTAGCATAGCTATCTATGCTATGATTTTTACCGCCAAAAAAAAAAAAGGGGTCTAAAACGTGCTGCCTGCCTGGCTGCCCGCCAGCCGGCCTCAGTCATTAATAAGTTCTCACAAAGAGAAGACACCCAAAAGAAAAAGAAAAGTAAAACAAAGCAAAAGCAAAAGCAAAAATAAACCAAGTTAAGGTATTTGAGTTCAAGGTTGGGTTGTAGCGCTTGTTTGTCAGCCTGTCTGTGTCTCGCTGAGTCAGATAGAGGGTAGCCAGCCAAAGCCAATCCTGAATGGAGACTTAAGCCAAAAATAAAGATTGAGGAAATTTCTCTATTTTTATTTTTATTTTATAGACGATGGAGTGGTAGCGGTCCATCATCCATCCGTCCATCTTACGTCCTTCAGTCTGAAAGCCAAAATGAATATTAAATTAAAACAGAGATAGTGAGACAATTAGAGACGGAAAATTTTATATTTTCTTTCATCCACAGTAAGACAGAAAATTTCCTGTTTCAATGAAACACATGTAGATAGAGAGGGAGTGAGAGAGAGAAAGAGGGCTCCATCAGCATCACGGAAATTGCAGCTTTAAATGCAACTTTTCATATCTGAGGCCCTAAGCATCCCCTGTCTCGTCTCTTCTCTTTCTCTGTTCTTATATATTGGATTAAGATAAGCTTCTTCTTAATAAAACCTGTACTTTGTAGATCACCTAAAAACTTTTCGTTCCAACTCTTGTTTCAACAATTAACAAATCCAAATAAAGGAAAAGAATGGATTATTTAGAATACCAATCTCGTTTTTCAATGTCTTCTTTTTCTTTGTTCGGAAATATCATCCAAAAGGTTAAAAATTTTTGCAATTTCGCCGTTTCTGCCATCATTGGGAACATTTTCTCGGCTATCTTAACCTTCTTCTTTGCATTAGGTTGGTTTCTTTCTCTCTTTTTCTCTCGTCCGCTTCATGGTTTCTTTAAAAGCTTTTTGGATGTCTGTTGCTGCTCTAATTTATTACTTTTTTTCTTCATTGAAACGTATTTGATTCTAGATCTATTCACAGCCCTAGATGTTGGTTTTGCAATAAATTGGATCTGGCTTCTTTTGTTTTTCTCTCCTGTTGTTAACTCATATGATATGTTCTTTTTTTGTTATTTGAAATTTTGCTTTTATATATATATATATATATATATATATGTAATTATCTTATTTATTTTATGGTAATTATTATCATTTCGCCGTGGATGAAAGATAAATCTAATTATGTTTCTCCTCTATTTCTGTTGGATTGCGATAATATGTAAATGTTTTACCTACAGTTTGGGATTAATTTGTTTTGT
This sequence comes from Adansonia rubrostipa, assembly GCA_038381775.1. Classification (NCBI taxonomy): domain Eukaryota; kingdom Viridiplantae; phylum Streptophyta; class Magnoliopsida; order Malvales; family Malvaceae; genus Adansonia; species Adansonia rubrostipa. The sequence goes on from JBBYHM010400853.1 coordinate 2,747, forward strand.
ATTTATTTCCAAAACAAACCTAGAATTAATGTCATGTTGTTGGGATTCATAGAATTTAATATGTAAAACGCTTTAATGCCTGAGATTTAACCTTTTTCTACTCAAATTTTGCTGAAGAAATTGAAAATTTGTCTACAGTGGGCACCTTGTTAGGGGCCATGACGGGGGCTTTAATAGGACAAGAGACGGAGAGCGGGTTCGTTCGAGGGGCTGCAGTTGGGGCTATATCTGGAGCAGTTTTCTCAATTGAAGTCTTTGAATCTTCTCTTGTTCTTTGGCAATCTGACGAATCTGGGATCGTATGTTTGTTTTACCTGGTGAGCCGTTTTGTTTATTACCGTGGTTTTACAGTTTTGGTTGCCTCTTTCTGAGTTAATGGAAAGAAGAATCTTTAAAAAAAACACGCTCACACACGCGCTCGATTAAATCTAAATTGATGTGTTCGTGATTTAATATTCATAATTTTCAACCTTTGAGAGTTTTGAGGTATGGAAATCCTCCTAGGCAATCTAATTATTTTCCTGCTAGTTATGCAGATTGATGTCATTGCAAGCCTTCTAAGTGGGAGGCTTGTTCGTGAAAGAATTGGTCCAGCTATGCTGAGTGCAGTCCAAAGTCAGGTAATATAATATCCACTGCAAAATGATGCTAATTTCTGTGCTTCCATCAAAGGGCAATTTGCTTATGATTTCAGTTTCCATTATCAGATGGGAGCTGCTGAAACAACATTCGACGAGGCCCAGAACATCTTCGACACTGGTGGTGCTAAAGGACTGGCTGGAGATTTGGTTGAGAAAATCCCGAAGATACTAATCACAAACAATAACAATGTAGATGCTTGTGGGGAGAAAGTTTCCTGTTCAGTTTGCCTTCAGGTCCAACCAAACCTTATTCTCTGTTTCACCCCATTCTCAGAAAAATCTAGGTGCATAAGAAGTTTATTTCATCAACTTTATTTCATCAACTTTTAGAGCTCTCTTTATCTTTTTGCAGGACTTTCAGCTTGGAGAAACGGTCAGGAGTTTGCCTCAGTGCCATCACTTGTTCCACCTGCCTTGCATAGATAAGTGGCTTCTTAGTCATGGTTCTTGTCCATTGTGCAGAAGGGATCTCTAATATTATTTTTGTAAATTATACTATTAGAAGAAGTTCTTTATATTTTATTTATACCATTGTTACTTACCAAGGCACGTTTATTTGTTCATCTAATGCTTGCCTAATCCGTCTCTTTTGAGTAGGCTACATACGTCATATGCTGGGATTGAACATTTTGCTCAATTAGCCCTTTGTATAAATGTTTTGATTAATTATAGTTATGAAACTTCTAATTGCCTATCTTGCTGTGTTGACTCCTGTTCTTTCTGTAGATGATTGTTGTAATTAGACTGGTAGTGCATGCATATGATGGGAATATAGATATTTCAGTTGTCAAGAGCCGTCATCCTAGATTAAGACCTCCAGGTTTGTAATTGTGGTGATTCTGGATATAGAGAAACTTTTAATAGATCCACGGCAAAAGGATATTAATTTAGAATTGAGATCCAAATATATTTATTATCTGCTGATTGCTGCTTTGGTGAGAGGATATCTTAAGTCTGAATAATAATAGAAAAGGAATTGATCTTATCGGATTCTTTTTGTTCAGAGCAAGGCTACACGAACAGAGCTAATTTGTCAATCTCATTTACGAAAGAGCCGTAGGGTCTTGCAATAATTAAATATATTTGTATGGAAGCTTTAGTTATAGGAGGAGTTGATCAGATATTTTAAGACTTAGGCTCTTGCTGGATAAGAGGAGATTAGAGCGCAAAGTGAAAATGGTTAGAGGTTGGAATAATATATTGAATTATTCCTGGTAGAGTTAGAAAGGGTCTAAATTTTGATCTTCTCTGACTAAAAGAACCGGGGCGATGTACTCTTCTTGTCAAACAGGCATAAACAAACGGGAAATATGCGTTCCCAACTTAAACCAAATAGAAATAGTTGGTGAACTTGGACAACAATATTTGTGAATGTAGGGTTTATTTTATTTAAAATTAGACCAAGCTAAAGCTACTCTGGGAACGAAGTCCTTGGTCTTTAAGTTATGTCACTTGTCTCCTCTCTACTGCAGATAGATAATTGTCAACAATCAGCAACAATTTGCCTCAGGGGGAGAGAATTTTTAAGCTTCTATTTGCGCTAAAAGTCCGCCTTATAAATTAATATAGTCCAGTAGACTAATTATCACCAAAAAAAAAAAAAATCCAGGGAGAAGGAGACAGCGCTTCTGGCACGCGGCAGGCAATATTGCTCGCTACCTGGGCTTCTGGCCCTTCTCCCTGTCGTTATGACTAGAGCCCTGAATCAATAACATATAAACATGGTTTTGATTGTTTTCTTGGAATCATTTCAATCATAGAAGACGAATAATGCAACAACTGAACATACGAAATACATGGTACAACACTGGAAATACTACGTTTACAAATGGAGCAAAGACTGCACTAGTGTAGTTGCAAAGTTATACTAGTAGTGATATATTATTATATACATATAAATATATGCACACCTATATTGTTATACTAGTAGTAATATATTATTATATTTATACATATATATTATATTGACAAATGTTTTTCACCTACTTGAAGTTCGACCTATATGCATTTAGTTAGTTGTGATTTGGATGTGTCGATCCCTCCAATCCCTCCTTATCAGAAAAACAAAGTACATTTGGGTCTACCAAAATTTGAGAGGGTCTACGCAGGTAGATAAAATGTTTTCCTACTGCAAATTAATCAACCCCTTTTTTTCTGTTTTAACGTTTTTAATCAGAAAAAGATAATACTTGAAATGAGTTATTACATTAATTAAACGTTTCAACTCTATTGTAGAATCGAATTAGCAAAAAAAAATAACCTGGCTGGCGTCATTAGAGAATCTGTTACAAAGGACCACCCATGAAACTGAAATCAACAAAAGCTCCAAAATTAATGGACGTAATTGATAATGTAAGTCAATAAATCAAAACAATCACAAAATGACGCGAAATAGCTTGATTACACTTGCTTTCAATCTTGAATCACAATATTAAATATTTATGATAATTCAATGCTTTGTCCATCATCTCCCACTTAATCAAATTTTAACTTTTGTGGAGTCTTTATCTGGACTCCTGGAGTCATGTCTTGTCACTAATTAACACGTTAATGGACTCAAGATTTTAGATTCTTTTTATTCCACCAACAGATGCGGTCCTAAGCGGGAGACTAATACTGTTTACTCGCACCATCAGTGAAACTTAATCCTCGGAATCATGCAATAAAGAAGAGAACAAGGAAGTGATGCAAGGATTAAAAAAAAATTTCATGTTTTGATCAATTTTTGGAGTGTAGGAATACGAGAAAGAAACTTGACGTGGAAGCATAGCTATTGGAGCTGCATAAAACTTGGCTTTAAGATAAAACAAAAACTATGTTTAAAATATTATGACAGAGTACCTGACATTAAAAATTATTGTTTGCAGGAATAGCTCACTTAAATGATGGGATTAAACCTAGTATCATCCACCGTGACATAATTAAAACCTACCTACATCTTACTGTGAGATGGGTTCGAAGCCAAGGTCTCAGATTTTGGACTTGTAATTGGGGCCACCTATAGATATCAATCACATCTGAGTATCCTGCCAGATCAAAGGAACACCTTGGTACCTTTATCCTGCATGCATATTTTACGAGTTTTAATTTGAGTCCTTTTAGTGATGTTTACGGCCTTTGGTGTTGTGCCCAGCCTGCCTTGGATTCAACTAGAAATACCTTCATTACCATATCACTGATTGGATTGGTTAATTTATTAATTATAATATTGCCTCACAGTTGTTAGTAAGCTGCCAATTTAGACACTAAACATGTGCCAAATTAAGATGTTAAAACGAAGGCTCGGCTCGGCTCAGCACAGAGATAGGCAGCATCGAAGAAATCCTTTGTACTTCTAAACCATGCAATACGAAAATGATGCTGAAGATGTGGATGAAAATGCCCATGCCTTTGGACGATGACTCGGGTGAGGTCTGACAAAAACTAGGAGATACACTTAAGATTGATCAGTTGACAACTTCATGAACCAACAGCCCTCGAGTCTCGACAAGTTCTCAAAGAACAAATTGGCAAGTTTCCTCGATCAACAGAACAAGGACATCGTATATCATTGGACCAGCATCGTATTCTCAAAGCTTAATTTGTGAGCATAGATGGTGTTGGATTTCAAAATTTTCATGTTGAGATCGATAGCATTGTCATTTTTAAGTACCGGCTTAAGATGTGTCGACATCAACAGTGCAATTTTTGATGTTGAATGTTGATAAAGATGAATTCAAGTGAGGAGACAGGTAAAGATCAGTTGTCAAGTAATTTTTCAGGCTGGAAATTGGCAATCGTCAAAAATTTGATAACAGGTCAAAAGATTTTGTAGTAACAAATTGTCTTCAAACAAAGTCACGGATATTCTCTTTTTTTCTCTCTTTGGGTGGAAACATGTTAAGACAGACTGAACAGTTGGAAGGGAAATGAAGTTGGCTCGTAAGCCATTGAGAATTGTGTGTGCCACTGAAAAGCGATAAGATTAAGGGACAATTTTGGGAGGAGGATGGGGCCTCTCTTCTCGGCTGGTGTGAATTGTGAATGAATGAATGGATATGCACTAGCTGTAGCAGGTGAGAAAAAGGCAGCTCTCTCTCTCTCTCTCTCTCTCTCTCTCTCTCTCTCTCTCATGTCATGTGCACAAATTCCCCTCGGCAATCTCCCATATAGTCCACATAATTAACGCCAATCTAACAACAACTAAAGTCTAAAAGGTGCTGGTTTAATGATTCTGATGCCTTTCTCTATCTTTGAGATTAAAGAGTTGATACACTTGATACATAATTTCCCATAGATATATTCTTGAGTTAATGGGTTTTACATTGCTTGACTCTGCGAAGAAAGTGAGAATTGATAGAAAATCGTTTCAACTATATTCCTTATTCTCTGAACATTTCTTCCATTTTTTAATCAATGGAACTGGGTTATCTGTGAACTCTGTAATATCTAGCAGAACAGAGAGTTAGGTCAATATCCTTACATTTGGATAGAATTATTTCATAGCCATTGTTGATTCATTTTGACAAAGCAGAAGAGAATGCAAATTGAATGGACCAGGACATAACATAGAAGAAACGCTTATATTCAACTTTTCTTGGTTCACCTCAATCATTCTCCGCATGTCCAAGCCCTAAAATCTGAGGCTTGGAGTAAGCCTTCGGTTTGATAATTAAAAAAAATGACAGTGGATCAAAGTGCTGGTCCAATGCTTAAATCGATTATTTGTCACAAAGAAGGCAAAAAGGAAGAGTAGAGTGGAGATACAGTAGATTGACTGACAGAGCTCTTGTCACATTTAGATTTTGGATTAAGGGCCATCGCGTCGCTTTTGCGATGCCTTCCCTGCGTTCCGCTCCCTCCCTTCCCTTCCCTTCCCTTCCCTTACCTTCCATCTGCAGAAGCAATGATTTTACCAAACAACAACCTCCACGGCCCATCAGGGGCCACATGAAAATCCAATTCCTTGTAATTCAGATCAGAACCCATGGCCTATGGCCATGTGACGTCTCAGAATCTGGACTAAAAACAGACTTTTGTCTTTATACATACGAAAGTATAAACTCCTAATCAGCCACAAATTAGTTTTTACCTTTTGGAGTTTGGCTACTTTCTTCGAAGAAACCAAACCAGACCATAGCAAATCCTTCAACGCCTAGGGATTGTAAGCAGGAACCTAGCCCACAAGCATCCATCTACCCTTGTCGATTTCCAGAATAAGAGCTAATCATCCAGAAAAGTAGATGAATTATTCCACCCGTGTCTGTCCATTCCAGTCGGTGCCTACAAGGCTATAAAACTGAAATTATTGCAACACGTAAACAACCAATTACAGGTGTTTCTAGTTTCAGGGATGTCTACATAATTTAAAAAACCCAAAAACTCCAGAATGAATGAGAGATCAAATATACTGAAAATGGATAGATAGTCCCAAAGAAAAGAATCCTTGTTTTGTCACCTATACAGCTCTATTTTCTGATTCTTTCCTTTTCCAGCTCAAGGGCTTATAACCTAAACAGAGTATGTCTCAAGTTAATACGTTACATTGTACATAAAAAAATAAATTAAATATTAATTAAAGGATTGCATTTTCTCCTCTTTCTGCTTATAGGAACTGATGGCATCACGGAAGATCAGAGAAGGATCCTGCACTAGATACAACAGTATGAGTGGCCGACCTCATCAACTGATGTTAAGTTCCATTGGTGTGGCACAGGGAGCCAGAGTTTTTGCGGACAGGTTAACTCCACCACCTCTCAGGGATAATGAAGGGCTTTTTACTGAGCAGGCTTTGCTCAGTAGATTTGAATCAAGAAATATAACTACAACTGTGATGTCATCATGGAAATGCCGGCGTATGCCTCGGTCTATCTTCTTCAAATCTGAGTATCTCACTTCCCTCTTTTTAGCGGCTTCCAGCAAGGCAGCTTTCAAAAGCCTCCTAGCACTCCTCTGTTAGAAGAAATAAGCACAAAACAATCAAATAACAAATACTTTTCTCCATGCTCCTGGCCAACATGGTTCCACAATAATGGTAGAAATAATGCTGCATTAAAAGGGTAATACAGACAAGACATTTATACCCCTCTTAAGCAATTCTACAACAGTTGCAATAACACACATATGACAAGAGAAACAAAATATGTGGGCTTTGTTGCTCAAGGCTCCATTCAATTATCTTCAAGCCCAGATTGTCAGTTGGCATTTACATTTTGTTATACATTTAATGCATACATGTCACCATTAAATCAAGGAACAATTTGTACGAAAACTTCTAAAGCTAAGAAACAGCAAACGTGATCAAGAATAAGCATCTGCTGAAAAGCAGCACTAGAAGAACAAAATGAAGGTTCACCAGGTAGTGATGTCATACATATTGAAGCAACATACAGAACGTCAAGCAAAATAAACTTAATGATCTCAAAGCAGACACAAATGAATTGCTCAAATTGCATTAGGACAATATTGCTTCAAGTTAACATGCAGTCACAACCCATTGAAAGAGCGCATAGATGCCCAATTTTTCCAATAGGCACCATAAACCACAAATCATGCAATTAATAAATAGATTATAAACTTAACAGTACAACCACACTAAATCTCCATTAAGAGAGGTATATCTTACATTGCGTGGATGATTTTGAACTATATCAACTGCATCCTGATTGCTAAGATGTTCCCAGAGCCCATCAGAAGCAAATATGATAAACCGATCATGAGGTTCGAGTTCATGCACAGATATTGATGGTTCAGAGCTCAAAATTGGCTTTGTAAAAGGTTCACGAAGACGAAACTTTTGATATAGAGGCTCCCTATTGAATTCAGCCTTTTTAAGATAAACATCACCCACAGATCTAGAAACCTGCAACAAAAAGGTTTCATATATGTCCTATACATATCACAGCACACAACATCCCAAAAAAACATAAATATTATGCTGATTGATGGAAAATTAACCGAGCAACAAACTCGGTTAAGAATATAGCTTAACCAAATGAAAGCTCTAAAATCCAGATTTTCCCATAAAGGATTAAAAAAAGACACAAGACAAAAAAATGCAGATTTCCTTCACTTAGAAAGTTAATATTTAATTAAGTTAAATTTATTTTTTTTCAATCCGTTTATAGCCTTTAATACTATCAGAAAATATAAATTGCATAGATCCCTTCATATGTCTATCACTAATATCCAAACAAAGAACCTACCTGTATCAGGCCCTTCACACGCCATACATTATGTTTTAAAACTACAATGTGCGGGTCACCAGGATGCAAAGAATGCATCTCTTGCCTGACAGACTCTATTCCTACATTATGCTCTGATGAAAGCTGGATGGCTAGAACCTCCCCAGTTGCCTTGACAAGCCTTCCCAGCACAGCACGAGAGTCACCAAGGTTAGCAATGTAAAGGGTCCCATTACAAACAACACCAACCAGGCAGCACGATCCAACAGCTGCAATCTGGGGGTTCATAGGCCACTGTTTTGTAACAAGAGAGAAAAATCCCTCCTCTGTTGCTTGATATGCTTTCCTTATGACATCCACAGACATTGATTGCTGCTCCGTTGTGAACCCTGCAAAACAATATTAGCAACTGAGTCACTGAGACACCAACCTCGCTCTCAACCTAAAATATTGGAACTAAATGAACTTGTAGTGTGAGTTTAAGAGCCCATCTTAGAGACAGAAAAAAAAATACGATTTATGCATAAGAATTCAAATATGATAGTAATTGTTATTGGTTCCAAGGTCTCTTACTCTTTAGATGCTGGAACAGGTGATAATTGATATAACGTGACGTCTCAGGGCCACCATGACCATCATATATTCCTACAAAGGTACCGAATGGACCAGACTCCAGAGTGCTCAAGGAGCCAGATTCAATCTGGCTCTGATCCTCAAGCAGATTGTTAGCCTGGACAACAGCCATGGAAAATTCACCATTCAAGTGCTGCCCACTGTCTTTGTACCAAAGGAGTCCATCTTGCCGGCCTGCTGCATCCGAACCTGTGTGGACATAATGGCCCGAAGATGGCGGCCAGCAGGCCCTCAGAAAGTTGACCAACCTTGATAACATCCCTCATCTCACCCGGACCAGCCTCCAATTCCTCCTCAACATCCAAAATTGGATGCAGCAAATCCACCAAAAAAATAATACTTAAAATGAATAAACTCCCACCAGAGTCCTCTCCTGCATACCAATATCAATATATATATATATATATATATATACATACACACACACACCTGTTAGATCAACATAAAATTGAACAAATCGTAGCCCACAACAAATTGTCAAAGGAATCCCTTCAACAGCGCCCCCCCCCCCCCCCGGCGGGTAAAAATAATAATAATAAAATGATAACAATACCATTGAAAACAAGAAACCAAACCTAACTGTGCCTAAAATGTAGATAGAAGAAAAAAAAAAGAGTCCATTTAGCTAATACTGCCAGTTAGGCAAATACAAACAACAAAAAACGACATAAGTTGTGGGGAAAAAGAAAAGTGTAGAAGAATAAAATAGAGAAAGTCAAATCTACCTTTAAATTCCCACACTTGAACAAAGCAATAAAAATCGGCTAGACACTCGAAATTATACAACTATAAATGCTCAGTAACTAGCCAGAATAATTTTTTTTTTTAAGAACTAACTCGAAAGAAAACCATAGATCACATAAATTACTAAAAAAAATAGAGAGAGAGAGAAAAGAAACTCACAGTAGAATCAAGCTGTTTTGTAGTGTTTGGTATTCAGTTAGTGAATGATAGCAAATGAAAACGTGGGAGACCAAAAAGAAAGAGAGCAATACATGTGGGTTTTTAAAGCGTTAGATCTACAGATCCATCAAATAGACACCCCCAGATTGATAGGCTTTTTATTTCACTCTGGGGTTTTTTTTCCCTTTTCCCTCTACTTTTTTTGGCTGCAAGTAAAAGAGAAGAAGAAGATAGGGAGGGAGGGAGGGAGAAAAATAAAAAGAAAAAAAATGAAAAGAGTAAGGAATCAGTGAGAAATTGAACAATCTGAAACCCGGTTTGGGTGTTGGAGTTGGTATCGGTATTGGTATTGGGTCTTTCTTCGTAGACAAAGCGATGGCCGATAGGTAGGCGTAGCCAGCACTGCAGGCGGCCAACCATGGGCTCCACACACGCGCGCACACACATAAATATTACATATATTTATTAATAAAATTTAATTTATAATTAATTTTTAATTAATAATAATTAAATTTATAAAATAAAAATAACCTCTCAATAAAACGGGGGCATAACACTAGTATATAGAGACAAACCAATCCTCCCTTATAAAATAGTAAAGTAAAATGCATTTTTTTATTATATTCTTTATAAACAAATTCTAGTTATTATTATATTATAAAAATGATATTATTTTTCTTTTATTTATTTATTTATTTATTGTTATTTTGCTTCCTATCCATGGAACCCTGCTTTATCCAAGGTAGTGTAAGTTTATAATAGAGGTGACAATTAGGTAGATTCGGAACGGGTCATTTTTAGTTCGAATTTTTTTAGGTTTGAATTGATTCGAGTTTAAATTTTTTTAGGGTTTAGATCGATTTGGGTTTGGGTTTATTCGGGTTTGAGTCAATTCGAATTCGAGTTCGGATTTAGGTCGAGTTTAGGTTTGAATATATTTTACATATTTTTTTTATGTTAAATGTAATCACTTTTACGTAATTTTGAACTCTAAGCCTAGGCACGAATTTGGCATCGTCTGGCCTGAAAAAATCTTAGTTCGGTTCTATGAGCCTATCCATGGCTCGAAAAATTTTTTAATTTTAAGCTCAAGGCTGAATTTGTCCTGGCCGACCAATTTAATTACAAATCATTGTTCATAATATTAAAAAGTTATTTTTATATTAATATTTACATATTTTATAATTAAATTT
>JBBYHM010400894.1:0-13270 GCA_038381775.1 Adansonia rubrostipa
TTAAATATTTTCACTCTATTTTTGTCAAAATATAATTTATCCAAAATAATGACCCCTTTAGTTAAGGAGAAAAGAAAAAAAATGAGACACATAACTATAGACATTGGATTAATGATCATAGTAATTATGTTTCTTTTTGTGGATAGAGATAAGGACTACTTTCTTTCACAAATCTAAATAGAGAAACTTGCCATTACTTTGGGTTTTTAGATTGTAATGAAAAAACATAACTACATATTTATGTCAGTAGCTAGGCTTTGCTTTTGGTCAAGGCTTGATTTTTAGTATAAGATTTGCTAATTTATATATATATGTATTATGTCTTATGTATTTTTTTATTAAATATACAAATATAAAAAAATATAAATTATTAAACTTGTTAAAATCTTAAATATGAATATGATATTGTATTAAAAGCTGCGATAATCATGCTTGTTGATGTCTTTTTCAAGAGGTGAGGCAAACTTGGTGGTCGAGAAACCTACAAAGAAGGAAAGAAAGGTTAGAAGGGCACTGAAAGTAGACCTTCGGCACATTTTTCCAATACTTAAGTTAGTATTTGCCCTATAGGCTAAGAGAGACATTAACAGTAGAGAGCTGGGATAGAAAACTTACCTCCTACCTTTATGGAGGCTTTAACCTTATACACTAGACATATAGATGGTGAAGTTACACAAATACCCTTTGGGTCCTTCATAGATATAACAATTGTCCCTCCCCTAAGCATTAAGGTGGTTATAAAGGGGCTAACTTCAAGCTCTGTGCAAGACTCATTAAATAAATTATGTTTATCATTGGCATTTGTTTGAGCATTCGACTACTAGGCAGGTACAAGTTAGCATTATTGAGTGGATCAATTTTCAAGTTGTCAATAATTGTTGCTTGTGTGAGATAAGAAGTTTAAATTTTAGAGCTTGTATTTATTGGTATGCATTGGCCTTTGGTTGATAATGTTATTTTTGTAGTTAGAGTAGGTTGCCATTGTTTAATGGTAGAGTCTAACATATTAAAATGAGTTCTACAATGTGGTGAGGTGTAAAAGAATGTGATTTGGTTGATGTTGGGCTAATTAGTAATAGTCACTAAGTGTTGTGACTACGCCATTATCACTTGTGGTGAGCTCTGCATCACTTGGGTGGCTTGATATCTAAAGTGGCAAGCTTTACAATCTAAAAAAATAAAGCAAGCTCTATATAGTTTCTTGGCATCACATGTGCATGAACACATAAAAGGTCAAGGAGTTATTGGAAGTGGAAAAGGCTTTGGGTGAAGTGATGCCTAAAGAGGAGCTAGGGCTTGAAAAGGCTTTTGGCATGATGTTGCTTGAAGAAGATTTTGGTAAGGTGATGCTTGAAAAGGATTTAAAACCTTAAAAGCCTCTTAGCGAGATGTTGTAAAAGCCATTTGGTGAGCCTAAAGAAGCAAAGTGGCTATAAAGGTAATGGCAAGCCTAAAAAAACAAAGTGCCCAAAAAGGTAATGGCAAGCCTAAAGAGGCTAACTGTTTGAAAAAATAAATGGCAAGCTTGAAGATGTTAAGTTCTTGAAAAGGCAAATGGCCAGCCTAAAGAGGCCAAGTGCCTGAAAAAGCAATGATAAGCTTGAAAAGGCTAAATATCCAAAAAGTCAATGGCTAGCTTAATAATGCTTATTGCCTATGAAGGCATTATGAGCCTAAAAGTGCTAAGTGCCTAAAAAGACAAATGGCAAGCTTAGAAAGGCTAAGTGCCTAAAAAAATAGATGGTAAGCTCGAAAAGGCTTAGTGCATGAAAAGAAAATGGCTAGCCTAAAAGGCTTAGTGCTTGAAAAGGTAATTGGCGAGCCTGAAAAGGCTAAGTGCCTGAAAAAAGCAAGGTGAGCTAAAAAATGCTAAGTGCCTAAAAAGGCAATGGCAAGCTTAGAAAGGGAAATAAAGAGCCTAAAGAGGCAAAGCGCTTGAAAAGGCAAATGGTCAGCCAGAGAAGGCTAAGTGCCTAAAAAGGTATTGGCGAGCCTAAAAAGGCTAAGTGCTTGAAAAGGCAATGGCTAGCCTGAAAAGGTAAATGGCGACCCTGATAAGGCTAAATGCCGAGAAAAGTAAATGGCGAACCTAAAGAGGCTAAGTGCTTGAAAAGGCAATAGCTAGCCTGGAAGAGGCGAAGTGCCTAGAAAGGCAACAAGGAGCTTGAAAAGGCCATCATTAATGTCATTTTTAAGAGTTAAGGCAAGCCTAGTGGTCGAATACTTGTAATGTAAGAGAGAAGGGTCAGAGGGTGTCGAAAATGACACTCCACTATGTGCTCAACCTTAAAGTCAGTATTTGCCCCATAGGCTAAGAAAGACATCAAGAGTAGAGATTCAGGAGAGAAAACTTACATTTTGCCTCTATAGAGGCTCTCATCTTATATACTAGACATATAGGTGGTGCAATTACTAAAATACTCTTAAGGTCCTTTATAGGCATAATAGTGTTTAAACATGTAGTATTTTTTACATTATTTTCATGTTTATTAACTATAATAAATGTACCATGTTTATTAAACATCATTAAACATTACACAATTCTTAAATCACGTGATGATATGTTTAGAGCAAATGAGCTGAAGTGGATATTAATTTGTTCAAACTTAGCTCAGCTACATATAGCAAATTGGGCTATAGTGGCATTTTATCATGACGTTTTTAAAAAACTATAGCTAAATATTGTATTTAAATAAAAAATGAATTTAGTAGTGTTTCATATACAAACGCCACTAATGTCTTTGTATTAATGGCATTTTAAGTAGTAAAATGTCACTATTTATTATTTATAATTTCGCGGTATTTTTTTTTGGCACCCAAAAATATCCTGCTATTCAAAAATAGAGGACATAGTTGATATTACCGACGTTTGTATATTTAAACACTACTATATTTCTTTAATTAGTGGTATTTTTAGGTAAAAACCCTCTATTTAATATAATTTAGTGGCGGTTAAAAATAACCAGTGTTAAATTATTTTATATAGTGGCGTTTGTCTTATAAAACACCGCTAGATGTCTTAATTTAGCCACCCGTTTTGCCTCTTTCTCCATCTCTCTCTCTGTTTTTGTTTTCTGTTTGATGTTAATAAAACTTAATTCTTTCTCCATCTCTCTTAATCTCTCTTAATCTCTCTCTCATTTTCTTGTTCACCAAGCTGGGCTTCATCTCTCTTGACCTTTTTCTCTAGCATTAGGGATTTAAAGGTAAGATTTTTAGATTTTACAAGATTTATTTTATTATTTAGGGATTATGAAATTAAACGATGTAATCATGGTGGAATAAAATTGTTTCTTGTTATTATTTAATTTTTTTTAGTTTCCATTTTTGCAATCTCATAGTTTAGGTTCTTCTGTAGCTCGATCAAAACCCTAATTAGAAACACTTGAACCAACTCTATTTTGTTTGGTCTAAACTAAATTTTTGTACCTGGAGCTATCAGTCTCACAGAGTTAATAAGGAAGAAAGCAGGCATCTCGCGAATCATATAGTTTTTTATAGTTTCTGCAACTGGATCGTTGACTCTCTTAAATGCACTGACTAACTCGCACTCTCACTCTCACTCTCGCTCCCACTCCCGCTACCATCCCCAACTCAAATCCTACAGTTTTGTCCTTTTCTTGCCTTGCATGGGCCTATTTTTTGGATTATTCTACTTCCCCTTTGTTTGCTGAATTACCAAATAATTGATAAGTAAGTGAGAGAAAACACCAAGGATAATGCAATTTGTCCATGCTTTTTTATTTCTTCCTTTTTTACTAATAAATATTAGAATATAAATTTTTATTTTTTAAAAAAATGGTGTACTAAATACTTATATTATGGAAAAAAAATAATATTTGGTTTCAATCCATCATACCTCTTATGTTAGGATGTTCTACTCATATAGGCTAGTGACTCTAAGGGAGAAAGTTCTTATAATTTGTCTATGGTTATGATCAGTGGGCTGTTTTGAAGGTAAATTTTATTGTATTTCACTTTTCTAATGATTTAGTTTGGTTGTTTCGGACTGGCTATGGTCAAGTCCAATTATTGTTTCTTTATTTGAAGGATTAAGCATCTTTGAATATGGCTTTCCTTGTCTTGTTGGATACAATCACCTCTTAACTTGATTTTTTTTAATTTCTGAGCAAGTTAGCTTTACTTTTATGATTAGTAGATATAGCTTCTGAAAGGCTAGTAATTTTAACTACATATGCCATCCATTATCTTTATGGTCTCACTTCATAGTCATTTAAACTTGTCTTCTTGATGTTTTAGCCATAATTTGTATTATCAAGTCAAGAATCTAACATTTTTATCTCCACAGAGAGAGCTTAAAATAGAGAATTTGGGTCACCTACTCGTTTGTAAATTTTTGTATCCCATGCTCACACCTTTATACCAAAAAAAAAAAAAGAGAAGGAAATGAAGTGTGTTTGAAGGCGTGATTATATCATGTATGGGCAGGAATTGAAAAGGCTTAAGGCAAGAAAATAGGAGGCAACAAAATCCTTAGCCAACCTGCGCAAAATATATCCAAAATCTAGGACTATGAGAGAATCCAACTAAACTACAAGCAAATCTACCCACACAAGATAAAAAACTGCTCATAGCTAGGCTAGATTAGGTCCAAACACTAAAAACACGTGCTTGTCCAAGATTTGGTCCGATCTAATTAATCTTTAAAACTTTTTTTTCATTTTGTATATTGTTATATTTTGTATTATTTAAAATTAAAAATATTTTTTAGTTAAAAAAGAAACTCAAGCTGAGTTAAAAAAAATCAAAAAATTACTCACGTCAAATCAATTTTTTATCGCATTAGATAAATAACTTGGTCTTTAAATAGGTCAGGTAAACATGTCTTTCCATTCCCACAATCTTCCCTTAGTATTTTCTTAATGGATAACATTAATGCATGATTAACCATGTTTCTCTTCGAGTTGATTAGCATTGTATATATATATATATATATATACATATATATACACACACATATATTATAGTCTTTTATTTATGATTGTTCAATAAATATATACATGCCTACATATATACACATTATATTAGCCAAATATAAATATTTCTAACTAAAAAAAATGTGAAACGATAAAAAATAAAATATACATATAATGGTTTAAATAATTCTAATAAAACATATATATGCATACATTATTTTATTCCTAAAGTTTGCATTAATTAAATACACTATCGTCTCTTTTTTTCTCCCCTCTTCTTATTTTTACCAATAAACACAATTCATAAACCCTACACTTTTGTCCCTACTGTGTCCTTCTCTTGATGTAAGAAAATCTCATTGATTTAATTCCAAACCTTGTCTAATTGATGAAAAAATTAACCTGACATAGAATCTAATGAATTGTAAGAATTAAAGTGAAAGAACAAAAGCCATAATTATATTTGCAGAGCTTTATTAAGCAAATGTCAACTCTAGCTCCATGTTGTAAAGGGAGG
The DNA here is from genome assembly GCA_038381775.1 of Adansonia rubrostipa. Classification (NCBI taxonomy): domain Eukaryota; kingdom Viridiplantae; phylum Streptophyta; class Magnoliopsida; order Malvales; family Malvaceae; genus Adansonia; species Adansonia rubrostipa. The sequence continues at coordinate 5,455 of JBBYHM010400894.1, forward strand.
AAAATAATAGTTAAATGAGCATGGTAATAAATTTATGTTGGAAACTTTACGGGATGGAAGATCATAGAAGATAAACATATTTAGTGAGATACAGGTGATAGCTAGGCCATGTATTGAGCACCTCAAAAGTTTACAAGTGGTGTAACTTTTGTATAATCATATTACTAGAATTTATATATATTTTTTTGTGTTGATTTATTAGGCAAGAGGTCTGTAACTATGCTACGCTTATATATAAATAATTGTAAGTTAATTTATGAAATTGCTATAATTTCAATTAGATATTACAAGGTTGATGATATCATAAAAATATAAAATTATATATATATAATTAATAAGTTTTATAAATTTTTACAATTTTAATTATACAACTTACTATTATATTAAAGTTAAACTAATGTTTTATATTTACTTTCAATTCTTATTTATTTCTAGCGTGTCTTGTTCAATTTTCATTTTATTATGTTCTTGTATAGCTTAAGAGGTCATTTGTTGTTTCAAGATTATCCTCAGTTTCGGTCAATAGCAATTGCAATACGAAGATTTAACTTTAAGGTTTGTAACCTTCTTGTTAATTTTTGAAGGATGACATCATGGTTTTTAAGATATGTCTATCTTTAAGGCCTTGCTTAAGCATATCATATAACATTTATTGAATCTATACTATCTATATTATTTGGTATAGATTGCTTTATGAAAATAGATTGTTTTAAATGGATTATATCTGCTATTTTCTAGTAAATTTTTTAATTGTCATTTCTTTTGACTTTGGCTATAGTAAATTATAATTATGTACATAATATTTTTGTATTTAAACTTTCTCAAGTAGGAAATGGATAAAAGTTGGATGCAAAAGTCAAGGCTAAGTCAAGAGTACCTGGATGGAGTACAAAATTTTTTGAACTTTGCTTTTCATAGTGTAAGGGAAGCTAATAGGATACTATATCCTTGTTTGAGGTGTGCTACTATTGATTGGCATTTGTGTGAAATTGTCTATGAACATTTAATTTGTTTTGGATTTCTCCTGAGGTACACAAGATGATATTTTCATGGAGAGTGCATACCTTCTAAATCATCTTGTAGAGTTCCTCAAAGTTTCACTTGCAATAGTCAACATCAATTTATTAAACAACATGACATAGATGGCATGTTGCGAGATGCATTTAACATGCATAACCATAGTTTCCAATCTTCTGTACCAGAAGTTTAGGATTTACTTGAGAACAATATTAGATCGAATAATTTTGCTAAAATTAAAAGAGAAGAAAGTGATCAAGAGCCCAATGGAGAAGCAAAAAATTTTATAAGTTGCTTGAAGAAATGAATGAAGAACTTTATGAGGGATCTAAGCATTCAAAATTATCTTTCTGCATCCGTCTTTTTCACTTGAAATGCTTAAGTGGGTGGACAGGGAATTCTTTAACACTATTATTAAAGTTTCTTAAAGAAATGTTTCCTTTTGCAAAAATCCCTAAGTCTTGTAAGGATACTAAGAAGATGATAAAAAATTTAGGCCTTGGATATGAGAAAATTCATAGTTGCCCAAATGACTGCATGTTGTATTGGAGTGATAGAAGAAATCAACAATTTTGTCATGTCTGTGGTAAGTCTCAGTGGCTCGATGAAAATACAGAAGATAATGTGCTTGAGCTTGAAGGTGAAGCATATTTAAAAAAGAAGCTTGCAAAAATTTTTAGGTATTTTCCTTTAATACGAAGACTTCAACAACTTTTCATGTCCTCAAAAACATCTGATTCTATGAGATGGCATCATGATGAAAGAATTGATGATGGGTTATTAAGGCATCCTGTGGATTCTATATCTTAGAAGACATTTGACAAAAACTTTTTGTGTTTTGCTAATGATCCTCGAAATGTCAGGCTTAGACTTACCTCTAATGGTTTTAATCCATTTAAAATGATGAGTACTTCTTATAGTACTTGGCCGGTTGTCTTGGTTTCTTACAATTTACCTCCATGGATTTGCATTAAACAATCTTCCTTTATCTTATATATGATAATTCCTGGGGAAAAAGACCCAGGGATTGATATTGACATTTATAAGCAACCTCTTATTGAAGAGTTAAAACAGTTATGGGAAGGGGTTGACACATATGATGCATCAAGAAGAAAGAACTTTCATTTGTGTGCAGCTTTACTATGGATTATAAATGATTTTCCTACCTATGCAAATCTCTTTGGGTGGAGCACCCAAGGTCGTTATGCTTGTCCTTGTCGTGGTATGCAAACATGTTCGAAATAGTTATATAACAAAAAAAAATTCTCTTCTATGGGACATCATCAGTGGTTAGATAAGGACCATAGATTTTGATTCCAAAAACATATTTTCGATAGAACTGAAGAGTTTAGAGAAACCCCACAGCCTATTATTGGGTTTGATATCTTGTTGATGTTGAAAGATATCAATTTTACTTATGGGAAGATCAATCAGGCAAGTAGCACATAATCAAGGAAAAGAACAAGGAAGGTGTATGAAGGTGATGATGTTGACAATCAGAGTGATGAGAAGGAAGATGAAGAAAATAATCCAAATAAGGCGAATTTATGAAAAAAGAGAAGTTTTTTTTTGAGCTACTTTATTGGGAACATAATTTATTACGTCATAACCTTAATGTGATGCATATAGAGAAAAATGTTTGTAAAAATATAGTTGGAACAATTCTTAATATGGATAGAAAAAAAAAAGACAACTTCAAGAGTCGGCTTGACCTAGATAACATGAGAATTCATCATGATCTTCATTCAAAATTACTTCCTAACGGAAGGTCAAGGTTGCCGCCTGCTTGCTTTGGGATGTCCAAGAAGGAAAAAGATGTGTTTTGTAAGGTACTGAAAGATATGAAGGTCCCAGATACATATGCTTCCAACATATCAAGATGTGTGAATTTGAAGGATCAAAAGATTTCTTCCTTAAAGTCTCATGATTATCACATCTTAATGCAAGACTTACTTCCATTTACTTTATGTTGTTCCATGTCAAAGCAAGTGACCTCGAGTATAATTGAACTTAGCAATATAATGAAAGCTATTTATGGAAAAATTCTCAAGATAGAAGAGCTTGAAAAACTTCAAGATCAAATAGGTCTAACTTTATGCCACTTAGAGAAGATTTTTCCTCCGTCATTCTTCACCATAATATTGCATTTGGTTTTCCATCTACCTTATGAAGCAAAAGTCAGCGAACCGGTTTATTATCGATGGATGTACTGATTAGAGAGGTATTATATTATTAGCTTATTGTACTATTATCTTCAACTTATAGTTTAACCGCAGACACTAATATTGTTTATATTATGTTATAGGTTTTTAGGGAAGTTAAAATCCTATTGTTGGAACAAACGTTATCTGGAAGGTTCAATTGCAGAAGGATATTTGGCGGAGGAGTGTATGACATTTTGTGCAAGATATTTGGAAAATGTTGAAACAAGATTTAATAAACTGGCAAGAATGTTGGGCTTCCACATAATAACTTAGCTGAGACATACTTATTTAAAAGTTTTGGACAATCGATCTGCAAGGTTGAAATGGTAGAGCTAGATGATAAATCTTGGCCACAAGCGCATTGATATGTGCTATTTCACCATGATCAGTGGAATCGCTACGCAATTAAGTTTTAATATAATTATTTATAAAAATATATACTCGAAAACTTTTACTTTCTTAAGTTAACACATTTTTTGTTCATAGTGAGTATAGAAACAACTTTAGAGCTCGTTTATATTCTAGAAGATTACATCTCCACGAGCTTGATAAGTTATTTATGAAAAATTTTCATGAGTGGTTAGGAGAAATTATGAGTAACACAATTGCTAAGCTTGTGTCGTTTTCCATTTTACATAGAAAATGATGTGTTTTTTCGTGTCTTGTAATAGGTTTTGAGTGAAAGGGATATTAGTGAAGAAATAAAGTATCTTTCAGAAGCACCGAACAAAATAGTGAAAAGATATAGTGCATTCATCATCAATGGATTTAGATTTCATGCCCAATCTCGTGAAAGATTTAGGAGAACTCAAAATAGTGGAGTCACTGTTACTTCTTCAATTATAAGCTATGCTATTGCTAAGGATAGTAATCCTATGAAGGGAATTATTGATTATTTTAGAATTATTAATGATATCATCGAGTTGGATTATTAAGGTAAATGGAAGGTCATGTTGTTTCGATGTGATTGGGCTGATGTGCATACTTTTAGAGGTATTAAAAAAGATCAATTTGGATTTACAATGGTGAATTTCTCTCGATTAATTCATACTAGCCAATAATTGGTTGATGAGCCATATGTTTTTTTCATCTCAAGTAAAACAAGTCTTTTACTCTGAAGACCCGAATGATGAGGACTGGTATGTTGTGCTTCATAATCACCTAGAGATTTGTTTGATATGGGTGATCAATGTCGAGATGATTTTGAACAAAGAGTTGAATGCTTGCCTTTTGCCAATCAAAACTTGAATGGGAATATCCCTAGCAATAGTACAAAAGTTCAATGGGTTCATGAAGATGTCAATGAAGACATTTATGAACCTTGATGAATAAAGTAAATTTAGTAAGATTATATCACAATTGATTTGTTATATATATTTTTAATATTTCTACCATTTTATTATATGATACATATTGCATTTTACTATGAGTTATACTAGTGTTATTAACTTAAAATTGTTGCAGATAATATGCCGAGGAGAAAATTAAAGGGTTTGAATATTACTCATATTCGTTCACATTCGTTCAGAGCCAGAGCTCATTGATGCTTCAGTTGCACCTTCTTCAACAATCCCAGATAACCTTTCAGGAAATATGACTCCAGAGAATGAAATTCATACTAATTTGAACGCAAGTATTACTAAATGCCATAGAATTTCTTGTTTATGTTAATTGTTCAATGTTCTAAAATTGTTAATCTTATATAACTTTTTTGTAGTCAATAATACTGGGCAACGCATAACTCGAGGTCGTACTACTTTGAAAGTGTTATGGGAACTACCTCTTGATGAATGCATTGTTGTCTCTAAAAATAGTGATAACCAGCCAATTGGTCCATAATCACAAGTATTGGCTAGCTTTCTAGGCATGATTGCTCGAAATGGGAGAAAGGTACCAATCCATTATGAATCATGGCATGAAGTGCCAAAGAAAGACAAGCTTAAGGTTTTGGACTTTGTTGAGGTACTAGTCTAAATTCCTTAACATTACTTTGGACACATTACCTCAAGAATTTCATTACCAATTGAAACTAACTTTGTAATTTTCTTTCATTTTAGCAACGATTTGCTTTGGATATTCCAACATCCTATGTTCTAAAGTCAGTGGGGAAAAATGGAAAGATTTTAAGCATAACTTAAAGAAGAAGTACTTCGATCGAAATATTGATATAGCAGTTACAAAACAAAACGTGCCACGTGGTGTGGTTGGCTGGCAATATAAAAAACTTGTTGACTTCTGGTATTCAAAAAAAGGAGAAGTATAATAATATTTTTAATTAAGTATTTGGTATTTTTTATAATACACTTTTACGTAATATATATAATTATTTGTGTTTGAGTAATGTACATGAGCGGGAATGAGTAGGACTTTCTAGCAGAAGGCAGCAAAAATATAGTCACACAAGTGGTTTAAAAAGCTTTGCTAGAAAAGCTTATGAGAAAATAAGTTTTCCAAATTTAATGCATAAAAAATTGTTATTATTTTCAATATTTTAATATAAATATTATATTAAATGCTTTTCTATAGGAAGTGGAGTGAGGTGAAAAAATAGGACGAGTTGAACTATTCCAATTAACTCACACAAAGAAAGATGGTTCTTATTTGAATGTTGAGACCAAAAAATAGTGGTATGTTAAAATAAATATACTATTTTTTTTTAATTTAGAAACATAGTTGATACCCATAATATTAATTTAATTGTTTTATAGGAAAAAGCAAAGGAAAAATGGTCGAATATCAAGCTTCTACACCATCAGATAGCTCAGTGAATATGTATGATGTGAAAAATAAAATATTCACTGATGTTGCTGGAAAAGAAAGATATGGACGTGTTCGAGGTGTCAGAATAGGTCTAACGCCATCCACCTACTATGGTGCTAGCGCTCAATGATATAGTTTGTTCACAAACTCGCTCTACACAAGAAGTTCAGACGTTAAGACATGAGATGAGAACCATGCAGGAACATTTTGAAGAAGCAGAAGCAGCAAGACAAACACAAATAGCTAGGTTGAAAGAAGCAAGAAAGGAAGAAAGAAGAAGAAATGAGGAAGTAAGAGAAGAAGAAAGAAGAAGATATGTCAAAGTTTGACTTGTTGATGAATTTAATGCAACAAAAGTTCTCACAAGATCTGCCATCTTAGGTACTCTAATATCTTAATTTTAAATTATTTCGCTTATTTAACTCAATGATATATATATATATTACTTATATATGTTAATCTCGTATATTTTTGTATATTAGGGTTAATCATATGATAACGATTGTGTTATGGACAACAATAATCTACTGACTCTACTTTAGCTTTCGGCAATTTTACCTTTTGCACTTATTTTTAAGTTTTAAGCACATTTTTTTAAATGTAACTAGACAAAGTTGTTGTATCAAGATATTGTATAATATAAATTTATGCTTTTAAATATTTTGACTTTGTTTTCTTTCTAATTTTCGTTATAAGATCATTGTGAATGTAAATATTTATAAGAATTGTATAGGAAATCAGAAAATATGGTAATATTTTCAAAAATAATAAATTATGAGAATTTAGCGGCGTTTTAAAAAGAAAACGTCCCTATAAATTTGACATTTTATAAATTTATGAAAGAAGCTTTTACGACGTTTTCAAAAATACATGCCACTAAATTTGAAAACTTAGTGGTGTTTTGTTTTATAAACACAACTAAACGTAGCTAAATTTTCATATCTAGCAGCATTTTACAAAACTAAACACCTTTAAATAATAGTATTTAGTGGCATTTATTTCCTAAAACGCCACTAAATTTTCAAATTTAGCGACATTTATTTTCAAAACGCTGCTAATGTCTTTCTCTTAACTATGAATTTCATACAATTAACGTCATTTATAAACACCATAGAAGTTATACAAAATGCCACAAATTTAACGATGTTTTGAACAATAAACACTGCTAAATTTCTCGACGCAGTTTTTTGCGATATTTTTCACGGCATTCTGTTTAAATGCCGTTATTTTTTTGTGGCATCTTTAAGCGCCACTAAAACTTTAAATAAATGCTGCTAAAGTTATATTTTCCTATAGTGCTAGATTGATTTTGCAGTTAAAATCATGGTATAATTATCCAAACCAAAAACTAAGAAAATATAATTATTGAGAATTGGGAGCTAACTTTTGAATAAAATAACTTTATTATTCTTATATTTTTAAAATTTTATTATTTTAAACATATTTTTTTTGATATTTTATTTTTTCACAAAACTTTTTCACAATAATAACAAACATTTAAAATTTTTAAACTGATATTTCACAAAATTTCTAAACACACTTTTTCGACCTAATTTTTTTTGAACAACGCTAAATTAATTCTTAAACAAACTCGAATAATACACAAGCTCAAGTAAAGCTTTTGAAACTTTATTCAAACTCGACTAATAAAATGGATTAGGATTTTAAATAAAATCAAGCCTTCATCGACTCTCTTTCAGCTTCAAAAGTTTTAAAAATTTATTCAAAAGACTTAATCGAGTTTTTAAATGAAATCGAGCCCTTATCAAGCTTTCTTTCATCTTTAAAAGTTCTAAAGTTATTCAAAAGATTTAAAGCTGATGACCTAGGATAAA
>JBBYHM010400905.1:0-13269 GCA_038381775.1 Adansonia rubrostipa
AGGGGCATAACCACCTTGAAGAGATCAACAAACGTTGCCAAAATGAAGGCTCAAGTTTGTAAAAATCAAGGTTACTATGTTGGAAAATCGAGAAGGTAAAAGCAGCAATTTTTTTTTCTTTTTTCCTACTTTTTTTTTTTATTTAAAGTTTCTTATAATACCACTCCTTTAGGTATGAAAATGAAAACTTGGTCCGAAGCTATGTTGGGAGCTTTTATTTTGAGAGGATTTTATAATTGTTTTTGGACTGATAGTACTTCTACAAGTTCGTTATTGGCCCTTCCAAAGAATGAAGATCGAAGATGTTTTAACTAGAGATTGTTGCCATGTACGCTTTTCCTTTTTTTTCTCCGAACGATCTAAAGCCAGTGCGTATGACTTAAAAAATGTATAGTGATTCGATTGAGGCTTTAAGTTATCCTTTGGTTGAAGTTTGGATTAGGCATGATAATGTGAAAGGGAAAAGATTGTTAGATGAATTGCTCATCTAAGTAATCTTGAAAAGTTACGGTGAAGTAACTATAAAGTTGGAGTTGCACCGATCATTTCGGGCTACACATGAACGGATGCCTATTGAAAACAATATCCTAACTCACAAAACTTGAAACATTGATTTTCAGGTCTATAAGATCTAGAGATTCATTGGTTGGGTTTGGGAGTTGGTTACATGTGGGGAATGATTAGTACCTCCACGATGGCCGAAATCGATACCCGCTAACTATATCTCGCTTCGGCTTTGGTTTAATAGGGTCCATTTGGTCATTATTTAGATATAATCCTCATTTATGCATGAACTTTTGTGGAAATTGTAAATCTAGGTTTTGAAAGAAATTACCAACGCGCAGCATAGGGATTTTTTATGAAAATAATTTCAGGATTAAATTTTGAAAGTTAAGATATTACATATTAGGCAGTAGAAACATATCGACACGGAACATTGCCTTGTAACTTTTTGAAAATAAATTTTAAATATGAATGCATGATAGTCACTACAAAAAGGAAATGTGTTAGCAAGACGAAAAGGAATATAATAACTTCACAAAAAACAAACTACAAATATAAGAATCATAAAAAGGGGACAATCGAAATGTATTTCATATTTGTCTTTGACTATTGAAGAATAATTGGGATAACAATTTGGAGACGTGTTTGGATTCAGTAGTAATTTGAGAGACGGGAAAAGGTTTTAATTGGAGCAATCTGCGGTATCTGGAGGAGAGAAAATTTTGGATTTTTTGGGCAAAAATAGGGTTGGAGTATCCCCAAAAATAAAGTTAAAAAAAAATTAGGAATCTTGAATATATTTGAGGGAGAAAATTTAAGTTGTTTAGTGGAAAACAAGGTTGGAGTATCCCCTCGGGTTGATGGGTTTGGAGTATCCCCAAGAATGAAAACTTTTAATGATTTAAAAAAGTAATTCGGAATCTAAAAAAAACCCGAGAGATAAAATTTAAGTTTTTTTGTGAAGAATAGGGTTAGAGTATCCCCTCGGAGTGGTGGGGTTGGAGTATCCCCTAGAATGAAGATTTTTGATGTTTCAAAAGAAAATGATTTTTTGAAAAAAAAAAAGATATTTTGAAAGTAGGAAACCGAAGATTTGTATGAAATATATTTTTATCTTAAGCCTTGATCCGAGCCCAAAGGGTTTCTATTGTAGAGGACACAATCGGATACGTTTCGAGACGTTCGAGCATCTCCATAAAGGGGTTTTGGAAACGGGTTAAAACAATGGACAACATTGCATTATCTCCCTTCCCGAATTTATTTCAAGTGCATCCAAAGTTTTCAAGTGGTGAACGAGCTATCATTGGAAAGGCAACTCAAGGAGGATTGATATAAAAATATTCCAAAAACTTTAGAAAATCAATTTCTAGGTGAAATTAATTTTTGAAATCAGGCTTATTTTGACATTGGCAGCATGTGCAAGGGAAAAGGCATGATGGACTTTGAAAAATCGTTTCGGGCTCATACAGAATCATTAAATCATAAACAATACCTTTCTAGAGAAGAAATTTTGCAAAATTTCTGGGAAAAATATTTAAGAAATATAGAAAAATCATCTAATGGATCAAAATGGCCCAAAATGAATTTAATGCGCTGGCTTCAAGGTTCTAAATGGCAAAGGTTTAAAAAATCATAAGTCCTTCATTTGGGGTGATCTGAGGACAAACAAGACACCTTTGGAAAGTTATTTTAATGTCCTTTAAAGGAAAAATAGCAAAAAAAACTCTTTAAAAAATCATTTGTGGTTCGAAAATAATTTTTCAAATTTAGACTACAATACTACCAATGCAAAAACAAGGGGGCTATTCGATTTTTCGGGTTTCTTGGTGGTCAAATTCGAGTTATGGACATTAAAACGTCCACAACACAGTAGAAAGAATGACACGGGCATCGCGAGTTCATTCCACAATCTCAAAGTAGTTTGGGATGATGAAACAACTCGTTGACCATGCCCCCATTGAGGTGTTAAACTCAAGATCAATGCTCAATATACTTTTCAACTAGAAGGGGTTTTGCTTGAAAAGAAAATAGCATCTTCAAACTTATTTTACCATGAATCCAAGTCTAAAATGTTTAATTTATCCCTAAGATTGGAAAACCAATTTATGAAAACATTAAATCCCTGCTATTCTCCATCTATTAGAGGTAGCATGATCTTAACTTGGGGATTTTTTTTTAAATTAACTTTTTAGAAAAAAAACAAACATCTTGATAGAGACAACACATACAAACACATAAATATGATATTTTGACATGGAAAAAATGACCAAAAATGGAAAGAGGTGACAAATAAGATGCATGGAAATGATAACTCTATGAATGGCATCAAATATCATGTTGTAGAAGATGACATTAACATGTTTAAGCAAAGAAAAGCATGTTGAAATTTTCAAGAAAGCATTTTTATGCTATGAGATTCTTTAAAATGCAAGAAAGTGCATGAGAATACTTAAGATATGTTAGAAAGAACATCCAAGCTTCTGTTAAGCATGTGACAATAGATGAAACATGACAGAAAATGCATGAATAAAGGACTGTTTTGATGACAGAATGAAATAAAAGAAGTTTGGCCTACCAAGCATCATCAAGGCATCAAAAGAACATTAAGATCTTAAGACTATCACAAGCAAGGCAACAATCATGCATGAGGGACCTAGGATGGTCATGGCATCACGAAGGGCTTACTAAAATGATGTAGATGATAAAAACAGAAAATATATAGAACAAGGTAAAGAAAATATACCAAAAAACTTGAACTTTCCCTTCTACTTGAAGAAATTACTTTATGCTCAGTTTCTTCCCCCTTTTTACTATTATTTAGTAAGAAAAAGATGAAAAGAAGAAGCTTTCTGATAATACTATCAATGGCGAGGCATTTTAAGGCTGAAGGTTTATGAAAGACTGAGTTTTTGGAGGTTTTCTGGTAATGGTTTGGAGGAACTACGAGAATGGAAAAAGGTTGATGGTTCAAGGCAATGGAACAGTGTTTTGGGAGTTGTTTTGGGGCTGAAGATTGCTAAAGGTTTTTTTTTTAAGATTGCCTAAAAGTTTTTTTTGAAATTGCTGGAGAGTGTCCTCTGCTAAGCCAACTTTTTCTTCTTAAATCCAAGGGTCAGCCAGTGCTTCTGGGAGACAAAGCAAGGGTATTTTTGATATTTCATTCATGCAGTAGGGGACATCTTCAGCTGCTGTACTCAGTTGCCCTTCTTCCCATTAGTTCTGCCATGCAAAGTAGTAGGGCAGAAAGGCTACAATAGCTTGCAACCAAAGATATGCTTGGCATGCCTTCTTACAACCATATATTTCATGAAAATGACCCTTATCATTGGATATTTGGGCTTTAAAAATCTGTTTAATCCAATCACGAGCCCATAGCAGAGGCTTGATAAGAATTATGATGATTTTCAGTACGAGAAATATGTTTGAATCAGATTTTTTAAGGCTGAAAAATGGCATGAACTGGGCAAAAATGCCTTGGTGTATCGATACAAAACATGTTGTATCGATACACAAGGCAATTTTTACACATGAGCATCAATACAATGAAGTATGTATCGATACCAAGAGCAAAAAATTGTTTCCAATCTCAAGACTTAGAACCTCGTATCGATACTCTTGCTTGTATATCGATACATTTTGCCAAAAATACAATTTTAGCTATTGTTAAAGCCTGTATCGATACAAACATGCTAAGCATCGATACCACACTTTATGTATCGATACTAAACTCTCTTGTATCGATACTACGTGTGAAAATTCAAATTTTTGGCGACATAAAGGCCTCGTATCAATACTTATGCACCAATATGACTTGCAAATACCTTAGGCTCCTTGAATACCTCGCTTTCGTCACAAATACTAGAAAACTGAGCTATTCTTATCTGCACGACTTCAGTGATACCCCGGATAATGATCTTTGATGCCTTATTTTTATATTTTTCTTTAATACAAGCCATAGGCATTTCTGACCTTCCCAAAAAAAAATTTCCCCTAGCGTTGTGTCACCTGATAGTGCCTAGTAACACGGCACCTAGTAGTTGTCCCCAATTTTTATTTTTTATTTTTTGATTCTATCATCTTTCAATTAAGTCTTGAGATGTCAAAAGTTGACTTGGATAAAATAAATTATCTATAAATATGAGAAGATTCGAAGGAATTTAATATGCCTTTACAAATTATATTTATTAAATCTATCGTAATTTTGACTTCTAACCTTTTTATTTTTAAATTTTTTGTTAGATATATTTCCAAAGTTGAACTGATTTGATTCTTGCAAATTAAAGGCTTGAACGGTCCAATACACTTTATAGAATTTGAACATTCTAATAAACTTTTATACATAGTTTTGCTTTGTTCTAGATTTTTTGGCTATTTAGTATAGTTTTTTTTCAATGTTATTTTTTTTTTGTTAGTCGTGATAAGTAATTGATGTGTTGATCCTTTTCCTTTACTTGCACATTTTTTCTCTATGTTATTCTTATCATGTCATTGTGAACGTTGTTGCTGTCACTCTGATTATTTTATGGTTTGGCTAATAGTGAGATAATTTTTCTAACTCGTAAGTTGCTATGAATAATTTATTAATTGTTTATTGTGCCGAAGGTCAATGCCCTCAGATATTGATGAAGAGATAATTTAAGAGCAACCGAATTAAGATACCTGCCGCGAAGTGAGGTTAGTGCATTAGTTAAATCTAAAACTTAAAATAGAGTTGACATGCTCATAGGTCGGCTCACTTCGGATTCGGGTCGAGTTTGAATATGATATTAATATTAAATATGTTTGTCCAAGTTCAGCTCGGCTCGAAATATTGGCTTTAAATTTTATCCAAACCCGCCCATATTCATAAATAGATAGTCCAAGCCCATTTAGGCCTGCCCATATTATTTTTTTTATAATTTATTTTTTAAAAATATATTTTTTTAAATTTAATATTTTTTCATTAAGTTTATAAATATAAACAATTTTACTTAATTTTGAAAGTTTACACCATAATATTATATATATGTATTGTTTATATGAAAAAATTATATAATACATAAAATAGAAAATAAATATATATAATATAATAGTAACATGGGTTGGGCCGGGCTCGAGCTTTGAAAGTTAAACCCAAAGCCCAACCCATTTTTAATCGGGTCTAATTTTTTGGTCCAAGCCCATTTTTCGAGTCTAATATTTTTGTCTAAACCCTTCCAAATATCAGACGGGCATTCAAATGTGAACAGGTAACTCGACCCTTGACCAAGTCTACAACAGAGCTAGATATGCCAAATTAAAAGCCTGTTAATGGATTCATTATTACTATTATTGTTTAAGTTGTTTTTAATACATTCATGTTAATTTTCTTTAATGTCATGAATAAGTTAAAATTTCTCATACGTAAAAATGTTCATGGATTAAATTGGGTCTTAAAAATTTTTTATATTATTTTGTTCAAACTAAAATCGAATCTTGCTTGAAAGTTCGAATTACTGTTCAAAAGTTACTAAACAATTAAAATATTATTTTATATTAATACTTATATATTTTAAAATTAAATTTAGTTAAAATGTTTTATTATAAAATAATAATTTGGATCGAATCAGATCGACTCAAATTAGAATATGCTATATTCAAGGCCCAACGTAAACAAATAGCTTAATCCATAGACAAGTTTAGTCATATATTTTATTTTTCAATTAATTTTTTTATATTTTCATTATGAGTTCAATTTTGGGTCTATTTGGATAGGCACTGAGATTAGCTTTGATAAGATTAAAAATAGCGATGACGACGATATTAATTCTTGTAGCAGTAAAATTAAGTATTATAGCAATGAGATATGTGTTTGATTCAAATACAGTAGTGGCGACAAGCTATGAAGAAAAATTGATCATTAAAGACATAAGATTAAAATATGTATATATATAATGAAAATTTTAATTTATTTGATATTTATGAAAGTAATAGATACTTAAAATTTATTGAATTATATTTATTTTGGATAATAGTTTTATTAATAAATAATTAAAAATTAATAAAAATATATCAAATAATATTTTGTATGTTTTTATTATTCATATTACAATTTATTTTTAATTAATTCATATTAATTTCATAACAATAAATTTTATACATTTATTATATTATTATGTAAAATAACTATATTTATTTTCTAATTTAAGGGGAAAAAAACACGAGGTTAATTGGAGGGCTTGTTTCTCAGTATAGCAGGGAAAAAGCTATCAACGACGCAGTGACGTGTCCCCCCTATACAACAATGGATGTGTCCCAAACGAGATGAATAGACCGGTTAAAGGGAATATTCTCTCAAAATATCATCTAACCAAAGCTTCAGTTAAATCCAAATGGAGCTTTAGATACATTAATCATGAACCTTGATAATTATATAAATTTAATTATTCATTACATGTGAGTGTGATATTCTTTTATTATTTTCCTTTTTTAATCAAAATTATTCAGTAATATCACATTAAATATTGATTAATTTAAATTTAAATCAAGTTCGATAATAAAAATAATAAAATTTTTCGATAAAATATAATTATATATTTAATTATTCAAACTCAAAATTTTTAATTAAATTACAATAATTCTCAATCAATTAATCCACACGTTTTATAATTTTATTTTTTTTCGAAATAAAAATTTAATTTTAATTTAAATAAAATCTTTTTTTATTTTTTAACCAGAAACATAATCCTTGTACCTGACTTGTAAAATTTAGGGGAAAAAAAGGTCCAGTGGTTTAGCCTAATAATAATGTGGGTGATGTTACGCACACGACAGGCTTGTGGGACAAGTCGATGAACTGCCGCATCCTATCCCACACTGCACTGATCAGTCACTGTCAATAGGACATAGGCTCGGCATAGCATCTGTAGCATCCGCGCTATTAAAGGCCTAAACCATCAACAATGAAAGAATAAATTATAAAATTATTTTAAAATTTTTTATTTAATTAAAAAATTATAAAAATTATAAAAATTTAATTATAAAGATCTAATTAAATTTATTAATTAATTAATTTCTTTTTAATTATATAATTATAAAAAAAGTTAAAAAATATTTTAATGCAGGGGAAAGCCTTTTCTAATTTTATATATTTATATTATATTATATATATATGTATATATGAATGAACCATGTTCTTAAATAATTTTTTTAAAAATTAAATCATTTTATAAAATAATTTTTTATTATGTCTAATAAAGGAATTAAAAAAATTATAACATTAAAATAAAAAGCCACAGTTAATCTAATGTTTTAGTATTTTTTTTCTATAAAATGGAAAACAAAATTTGTATAAAAAAATTCAATATAAAATCTGAATAACACAATTTTATATCTGAAGTATATTTTGTTCTTCATTTTACAATAATTATTCTTAGGACATTGTGAGAGAAAAAATTATAAACATGCAATAAAAATAAATACACAAATATATAAATAACTAATTTTTTTATTATTTTTAAATTTAATAAAAAATTTAATTTTTTATTTTGAAATATATCATCATAAAATAATAATAAATATATTTATTATGCGAATTTTGTAAAATAATTAAAAAGATTTACCTAAAATTAATATTTTAATAAAATTATAATTAAAATTTATTTCAAATTTAAAAAATACTTCAAATATTTTTTGACATATCCTTTTTATTTTTTTTATAATTAAAGGTGCAATAATTTTTTGCCAAATTCATTACTTTACCAAACTAAATATATATACATATATATTGTTGGTGAAATGTAATACTAAAATATTTAATTTAAAAAAATACTTCAATATTCTCAGCAGCGTTATAATTGAATTTCCATCATCCAGCCCCCACTCAGTGTTAAGTCTACTATTTTGAAGTTTGTTATTAATACCAAAACTTGTCATCTTTTGTTTTTATTTTTTATGAAAAACATGTCATCTTTTTATACAAAAAATGTGGACAAACCAGAATGGACCCTACAATTACATAGCAGAAGCATCTTCACGCTTTAGTTGTTTTTCTTATAATCTCTTTCCACTTTTTTTTTGTTTTCAGTATGTTTTCTAGATTACATTGAATCATTAAAACTTGCATATAGTTTAGAAAGATCTTAATTCAAATACATTTTTATCAAGATTTATGTAAACTAATCATCATAAATAACCCATTCATATCAAAAAAAATAACAAAAGAAAATGCAGCCAAAAATTGCAGAAATGTTGAATTTCATCCATAGCACTTCATCAAAAACCCATACAATATAAGTAAATAACAAGAACGACGACAACAACAATAAAAACCAAAACTACGGATATTTGAAAGCATATGATTGATAGGAAAAAAAAAAACAAAACTCATGGTGGAGATTGATTACTGCAGTTTCCAATTTGCTCCATAAGCTTAGCCAACTTAATATGCTTGCTGCACCAAGCTTCCATTAGCTTAGCTTCTTTGGTTTCAGCATCTCTTTGTAAAGCATTCAACTGATCTCTATATTCGCTCTCAATCCTTCCAAGAAACGCCATTTCTTCTTCTCTGAAGCACCGTATCTTTGCCTCGACCTCCTCCATCTTTTCCCTCCTCTTCCTTGTCTTCTCCGCCTCCAGCTGCTGCTCCAACCTGCTCAGCCTCCACGTTGCTTCCTTCTTATGTTGCATCCAGCTTTGCCTCCCTTCTTCCAACTCCTTACAGTATTGAACCAGCGTTCCAGCTTGAGCCGGCATAAACCGGATCAAGTCTGGGTCGAGAGCCGGCTCTACTGGCGACAGAGACAAGCTTACAGACGGGGATGGGGTGGTGGATGAAGTCGAAGATGACAACGAAGAAGTGGTACTATGGTTATGATTCATCCAGAGAGGCAAAACAACCGAAGATGACGTCGTGGCAGTCCCTGTACTTCCCGAGCCGAGTGAAAGAACAGGGTCAGGGTCGGGTAGTGAAATGGTGGGAGCCATAATGGGAGGTAAGTTCATGGCGGAATAATTAGAAAGAACGTATTTCTCAGCAAAGGTTTCGAGAATGTGATCGTATTGACCTGAAGACGAAGAAACAACTGGAGTCACAGTGCGGCAACTACCTTGCGGTGAGAATTCTTTCCTTCCTTGATTCTTCTGCAACTGTTTGAGCTGTTTTTCTTTGTAAACCTCCCACCACTTGCCTAGCCTTTTAGCAGTACGACCGGGGACTTCCCCGGCTATTTTCTTCCACTTGTTGCCGTACTTGGCTTGGAGGGAGATGACTAAAGATTGCTCTTCCGGGGTTAAAGACCCTTTCTTGATGCCTGGTTTGAGATAGTTTTTCCAACGTTCGAGGCATGATTTTGGGTCACGGTTAAGGGGTTTCCCCATGCGTTGGGAAATAAGGTTCCATTCTTTAGGGCCATATTGCTTGACATAGGCTTTGAGGAGTGCGTCTTCTTCTGGTTGCCAACGTTGACGCTCTTTCATTTGAAGATCATCATGCCTTTAAAAGAAAACAAAAAAGAGAAAGGGAAATGAAGGGTTTTTGGAAAAATTTTTGAAGATTGTTGAAGTTAAAAAGAAAAACAAGCTTTGGAATTGGAATATTTAATTTTAAGAAAGGAATGGGAAGCAATAAAGTTGTCGATAAGGTGAGGAAAGGGGGAAAGATATGATCCTCTGTGGTGGGCAACTAGGGGATTTGATTGTTCACCTTAAATGGGAGCAGCAACTACACGCTCCTCATGGCGCGTGATCTCACGCCTTTAATAGGATAAATGTTTCCGTGTAATAGCTATTTTTATTTTATTATAAGCTGAGTTAATGCATTGTAATAATACGAGAGTTTAATTTATTAAATATTTATTTTTTAAATATGTTAATTTTGATTTTATTTACTCAAGATAGGTATAATAATTCTCACTTTTTCATTAAATAATTATTTTAATATTAAATAAAATATAAAATTATTTTAAAAAATTTAATTTTTTTTTAATTTAAAATTTAAATTTTATGTTATTTTATCTCATAATATTTTTTTATAAAAATAATTGAATCGAACGTAACAATTCTCACCCTGTTGAGTGGGAGTGAGAGCTTAAAGAATTGAAGAGAGGTGGGTTGAAACACGTAACACAGAGGGGGCGGGGTGGGGAAGTTGGGGGAGGTGGGCAGCAGACAGAAGTCAGAATGGCTGAACATGATTGGACAGGGATCCATAGACTCAGAGCACCCCGTTTCCTCCCTAATAACTTTTGTCTGCTACTCAGAGATAAGAATGATGCATGCAAATGTGTTGAAAATATAATGAATTCAAATGTCTGGTTGCTTAACGGGTGTGTATAGGGGGTAGAAGTTCATTGGTGATTTTTGTATTACAATGAAAAAGTTATTTTAATTTTTCTATTATTTTATTAAATATTTTGATTTTGTAAAAAATAATTAATTATATTAAAAAAATTTTAATATTATAAAATATTAACATATTATTTAATATATAATTTTAAATTTTATATAAAAATAGACTTAGCTTCTTAGTCAGAGTAAATTTTTTTATAAAATTTAAAATTTAAAGTTATATAATAAATTAATATTTTATTAATAATTAAATAATTTTTTAATATTATTAATTATTTTTTATTTATTAAAATTTAAGAAATATAAAATTAAAATATCAATTTTAATAATATAAAAATTAATATATTTTTTAACTATAATATAAAAATAAAATTTTACCATATATTAGTATCCGTCAATGTCTTTTCACATTATATGTACCGACAACTTCAAAGAAAAATGTACATATAAATGACAAGCGAAAAACTATAATACAAATATGAAATATATATGAAAACGATAAATGAAAAAAAAAATGTAAAAAGATAAAAGTAAAATCACATTGCATTAGAAATCCCGATAACATCAAAGGAAAAAAAGGGAAAATGGGATCATTTACTTGCCTTTCTCAACTTTGAAATGGCATATGCTACAATAATTGAGGGAAATATGTGGTCCTACGCACTATTAGCCAAGGGCTTATTTTGATTTTTAATGCCTCCGACTTCGCTGGGGTTATAAATTTTAATTAATTATTAATAAAAATTAAATTTTAATAAATAATAATCAAGCATTTAAATTTTTATTTAAAATTAAATATAGATTTAAATCGATACGTGTAAATCAATTATTTTAAAAATATTATTTAAAAATAAATTAAAATAAATTTATATTTTAAAAAAAAAATTAGTGGGTTGTACGGATTTTAAATTAAGTTGTGAGTTAATTTATGCACTAACACCTTTGAATAAATAATTTAATATTAAAATAAAAATAATTAATAAAATATTTGTTCAAACAAGTTGGGTATAGATTTTAAATTATTCCATGAGTCAACGTGTGAACTAAACTTTTTATACATTAGTTAAAAATAAAAATAATTAATAAAATAATTTTTTTGAACTTTTATCCTAGGCGGGTTAAAGATGAATTCTAAAATCGACTCACTAGTTAATTTATAAATCAACCCTTAAAATACATCATTTAAAAATTATAAAACGACATTAATAAAATAATCTTAAAATTTTTTTGTGTTTCTTATGTACATATCTTAAATTGACGTGTGAGTTACGTATAAAATAATTTCTTTAAATACATTTTAATATAAAATAAAATTTTAAATCTAAATCTAAATCTAAATCTAAATTTAAAAAATTAAAAATTATTAATAATTTTTTTAATTTTTTAATTCCCTTAAAATAATAAAAATTAAAAGAATGCCCATCACATTGCAAGCATAGAAGCTCGTTACGTGCCGGGTTGAAAACCCATTTGGAGATTTTTTTTTTTTTTTTCATTTATAAGAAAGTATAAAAGCATAGATTCTCTAATTTTGTTTCTTTATTGGCTTTGAAAGTCAAGGATGAATGGATTCATCATATAAATTCAAATTAGGAATTAAAAAGTTATTTGATCCATTGTGATATAGAGATAGAACTTTATTACATTGGTAAAAATTAATTTAAACAGTAAAAAATTTGATAAACTTATATATTTCTATTATTTTTAATTTTTTATAATTAATAAAATTTAAAATTTTTACCTTTTAATT
Source organism: Adansonia rubrostipa (assembly GCA_038381775.1). NCBI lineage: Eukaryota > Viridiplantae > Streptophyta > Magnoliopsida > Malvales > Malvaceae > Adansonia > Adansonia rubrostipa. The sequence continues at coordinate 12,560 of JBBYHM010400905.1, forward strand.
TTATATTAAAAACAACAACATTAAAATATATATATAAATTTTTATTAATTATTTTCATATTTAATAAGTATATAATTTTCTTTTAATTAAATCAATCATTTCAACTGAAAAAATCGATTTAACTTAATTTAACCTTCTTGAAAAATAGTTGGCTTAAAAGTATTATTTTTGTTGTGATATTGACATATATTAGTGTCGGTGTAGTTTCACATATTGTTTTAGCTCTATTGATATTTTTTAAAAATATTTTATATTTATTTATAGCATATTTTTAATATTTAAGTTTTTAATAAAATATATACATTATATAGACATACAAATTTATCTCTATTATATGCATATATATTTTTACATATATTCAAATTTCTAAACATCAAATAAACAAATATAAAAATATTAATATATATAGTAAATTATTATTAATTAGGTTCAATAAACTAATTTAATAAATATAATTTATTTTTTAAATGTAATTATAAAAAAATAAAAATGATTGAGACAAAATATTAGAAATTCATTTTAAAAAATCAAATAAGTAAATTTTTTTACAAATATTAAAAAAATCAAAATCTTGTTACAATTGCAGGCTGATATTGAGGATATCAACTTATATAAATTGATACAAGTTAGTACGTCGATACAAATCAATATAAAAATTGAAATGATATTTAGTTTAAAAATGGTTCATATCATACTGATACAACTGATAC
>JBBYHM010400966.1:0-13256 GCA_038381775.1 Adansonia rubrostipa
AATTATGTAGCTTTTCTTTCACAAATTAAACCTAAGAATTTAGATGAGGCTCTAAAGGATGATAGTTGGATCATGGCTATGCAAGAGGAGTTAAACCAATTTGAAAAGAGCAAAGTTTGGAATTTAGTAGAAAAACCTAGTAATTTTCCATCGTAGGTACTAAATGAGTTTTTAGGAACAAACTTGATGAGCGTGGAACCATAGTTAAAAATAAGGCTATATTAGTAACTAAAGGATATAATCAAAAGGAAGGAATTGATTTTGATGAGACTTATGCCCCCATAGCCAGACTAAAGGCCATTAGAATACTTCTAGCCTTTGCATGTTTTAATAATTTTAAGTTGTATCAAATGGATGTTAAAAGTGCTTTTTAAATGGTTTCATTAATGAGAAAGTTTATGTTGAGCAACCTTCCAGTTTTGAAAATCCTTATTATCCCGATCATGTCTTTAAACTTTCAAAAGCTTTGCATGGTCTAAAGCAAGCACCTAAGGCATGGTATGAGAGGCTCTTAAAATTTTTAATTGAAAAAGAGTTCAATAGAGGCAATGTTGACAAAACTCTTTTTATAAAAGTAAAAAACAAGGACATTTTAATGATTCAAGTTTATGTTGATGATATTACCTCTGGTGCTACTAATGAATCTCTTTGCCAAGAATTTTCTAAGCTAATGGAAGATGAGTTTGAGATGAGCATGGTGGGAGAATTAACAATCTTTTTAGGACTACAAGTCAAGCAAAAAAAAGATGGCATCTTCATCAATCAAGCAAAGTATACCAAGTTACTCAAGAGGTTTAAAATGGATGAAACAAAGGCTTGTTCCCAACCTATGAGTACTTCAACAAAGCTTTAGAAAGATGAAGGAAGTAAATGTGTTGACTCTAAACTTTATAGGTCTATGATAAGTTCATTGCTTTATCTTACCGCTACGAAACCTAATATAATGTTTAGTGTATGCCTATGTGCTAGATATTAATCATCACCAAGGGAGTCACATCTAGTTTCCATGAAAAGAATTTTTAAATATCTTAAAGACACTCCCAATCTAGGCTTATGGTATCCAAAAGAATCATCTCTTACCCTACATGCTTATTCCGATGTAGATTTTTAGTGGATGTAAAATTGATAGGAAAAGCAATTTCGATACTTGTCAAGTTCTTGGAAATATGCTCATATCGTGGTTCTCCAAGAAATAAAATAGTGTTGCTTTACCCATAACCAAAGCAGAGTACATATCTGTAGGAAGTTGTTATGCCCAAATTTTATGGATAAAACAAAAAATAGAGATTTTGGCATTACCGTATATCATATTCCAATTAAATGTGACAATACTAGTGCCATTTGTCTCACCAAAAATCCAATTCAACACTTCAAAACCAAGCACATAGAGATTAGAAATCACTTTATTAGAGATCATGTGTAAAAAGGTGATATAGTGCTTGAATTCATTGATACCTTGCATCAACTAGCTGATATTTTCACTAAACCACTTGACAAGGATAGATTTTGCACAATTAGAAGAGAAATTGGCTTAATGAATGCACCCTAAAATTCATAAATTGATAAAATTTTGATACTTTGCCTCAATATTGTTTACATCAAGCTTAGTTTGAAAAGCTAGCCTTATATACTACTTATTTGATGATGTGCACTTGTATGACGTTTGGCTATTGGATAATTTTATTTTTTTGGTTAAATTTTGAAATTGTTCATGCTAAATGATTTTGATGTCAAAAGTTTTGTTTAATTCACATTTTCTAATACTTTTCAAAAAGTAATTGGGTCAAAAATATGCTTAAATTGATACCATCTTAATGGAAATGATCCAATACTAGGCCATACATATCGATACCAGCACACCATTTTTCCCTATATAGAGATCGATTTCAAGTTATTGATACAAAACCCAGAATTGTTCATTGTATCGATACTTGACTCCAGGTATCTCCAGTTTGTATCAATACAGATCCAACTTGTTCTATGCCTTGAGACCCAGTTCCTTGTATCGATACAGAACCCAAAACTGTTCTTTGTATCGATATTGAATGCTAAATATCCATACATTGTATTGATAATGCCTCCTCTGTATCGATACTCACTGTTGATTTAGGACTCCTCACGCGCAAAAGTTCATTTTCATCGAAGCACTGTTTATCCTTTTCCCTTTGCCTCATCTCCCTCACTCAACCTTTAATCATCAAACTCCATCTAACTTTCATTTTTCTCACAATCCTTAATCCAAAAACCGATTAATTTCATCACAATTCACCAATTCCATTTGAAATTCAACCCATTACCACCTAAAACTTCAAACATTCAAAAACTCCCTTCACTCAAACCCTCACCATTCTCCTTTCAAATTCTATAAAATTTGTCTAAATTTTTTCATAATTTTCAAGTGATTTTTCATTCTTAAGTCTTTCCCAACTCGGCTGTTGTGATTGGTTACGGATTTACTCAATACATTACACCATATTGCCACCAAAACTAATCGCCCACCATGTGCTCAACCATTTTCCTCAACCAGCCTTTCCTTAGCATCTTACCCTAGTTCCTCCACTCGACCTGCTCAACTTGCTACCTTCAACAACTTTCATCACCATCGACAAATCTCATCAAAACCCACTCCCACTTCATCCGATACTGACCAAATCACATTAAACACTTCACCAACATCAATCCTCTCCTCCATATGTCCAAACTAGCATCCAACTCTACCGTGTCACCACCTGCTCAACAAAATTCCCTAACCACCTTCAAACACTGCCATGCCTCCAAAGACTAAATAAACCGCCCGTTGTCAAGGACTGGTTACCCATGCTTCCACTTCTACTACTCGTCAACCACTTTCGACCTAAACACAATCATTCTTTGACCTATGCTTTCGTGATGCACGGGTTCATGAGCGGTTCACTACCATCTATGCTTGTATGCCCATCCAACAATGTCAAGTTATCAACTTCCCCTTTCTTCGATCCATTACTTATCCCGACCTTTAGATTTTTGATACCTTTGGATAGATCAAATTTTTTTTCTTAACGTTTTAATTCACGAGAATCTTGTTCATGCATTCTTTAGCAATGTCTCACTTATCATTGATGATCATGATCATGTCATTACTATTTAATCTTTTTTTTAGGATAAGATCTAATAGTCAACCTGGCTTATCTTACGACTACCTTTAATTTTTTGAATAAAGGCATAATCAATAAAGGTCTGGCTCTCGTAGCCTTGCGCATCCTAAACAACAAAGCCACCCTCTTTCCTCATGTTGATCGCTTACTTCATCTTATCATTTCCCATTTGCTCCGTCCATACGGCACCAAAAATACCTTGATTAGTGATTTTAACTATTGGTTGCTCCATATGATTCAAACCAAAAATCGTCCAAACCTAGCCCATTTTATCTTCGCGGACGTTGTTCTTTGTGTTTGTGGTTATCATAGCCTCCTCCATGGCATGGCATTGAGCTACTACTTCAACACTTAAGGCTTTGATCTTTCTCGTGACCCTAGGATTATGGTATCAACTTATCATTATATTGGTCGTAAATTCATAGGGCTTCTAGCATGAAATTCAAGGTGCCGACTTCATTCCCAAGGCTCATTGATAACCACCTCCACCGCTTGAGCAACCGAATGTTCTTGCTCCCAATGATCATGATGATGATATGGAGCATGATTCACCTCCTCCAACCCCAGCTCCTACCATGTCATCCTACTTGCCCATCTACCTTCAACATATGCATAATTCTATCATGGAGCGTTTAGACACATAGGAGCAACGCTTTGACTCTTGGGATCACCTATTTGATTCCATTGATGCTCGTTTTTCTAGCCTTGAGCATAGTCATTGGGCGTTGATCGAGTAATTCCATAGCTTCTCTGCAACCTTTCCTCATGCACCACTGCCTACTACTCCACCCATCATGGATCCTCTGACCGATAAAACTTAGTCCTCTTAGGTTTATTTTAAGATGAAATATAAGTTTTTCTTTGGATTCGTTTGAACTTCTTTTACTTATTTTGTTGACTCTATTTAATATTTTCTTCTCAATGCATCACCCTTGCTTGCATTTTTTCCATTCCTTTGAATTACTTTTTCTTGTGTTTTGATATAACAAAAAGGGGAAGAAAGTTCATAAATTTGCAATGTGTTCGTGTCTTCCATGATATTATGCATAATGCAAAATATGTCTTTCATGAAATTATTATGCACTTAATCATGATTATATTATCATGTTGGAACCCAAATAACACGTTGATATTGAACATTTTTTTACATGATGTAGATTGAATTCTGAAAATCTTGGGTAATATTATTGATTTGAAATGTTGTAGCTTTAAAGGACCCCATTTGCTTAAATTAAAACTTTTGAAAACCATTGCTTTACTGAGGGGGAGTTTTTCTTTAATCTCAAAAACAAGCAAATTTATCTTAAGTTTTGTTATATCAAAAAGGGGAAGATTGTTAACTTTGAATTCGATTTTGATATAACAAACAACTTAAGCTAAATTAATTTATACTCAACTTGGTATTTGTGTTAAAATTGAAAAACATGTTGAAAAGTAAGAAGTTTGTATTTTTCTCAAAAATATATGTTCCAAAATATATATTATACTTAGAATATTATTGAGATAAGTTTGAGTCAATGTCAAGTCAAGAAAAATTGTTTTACAAAGGATTTTGAAGATATGTATCAACACAATGCACAAATGCATCGATACTATACTTAAAACCCTTATTTGTAGCGATATTTTTAAGCATGTATCGATACATTGTAGTGAGTATCGATACTCACCCTCTATGTATCGATACAATGCTTGGCAGTAACCAAAGTTTGGCTGAAACCCTTGAATGTATCGATACAGGTGTGTTTGTATCAATACAGCTTGGTAGGTATCGATATTCATCCCCATGTATCGATACAACAAGCTGTAATGATTATTTTTTTATTCTTGTATCGATACTATCAGTATTATATCGATACTATAGTGTGGGTCTGAACAGAAACAAGCATTTATGAAGGCTACAATGGCTCTCCAACCACCATATTAAATGCCCAATGTCTATAAATCAATTTCAAGCTATAAATAGAAGTTCCAAATAGTTGAAGAAGCAAGAGATACAAAGATTAATCAAGCATTCAACAACAAAAGCTCAAAAGTCTTCAAATTCTTCATTTTACTTGTATCAAATTTACACTCTTCCAAGTCTATTGTATCTCATTCACCTTGTACTTAAATTCCAACAAATATCCATCTATTAGAGGTTAAATTTGTTTGCAAAATACCTTATTCATATCACAAAAGAGGTTGTGTGAAAGTAAGTGAAAATATTTAAGAATTTTGGGTAGAATTCTCGAAGGGATTGAAAGGTTCTATCAAAGCCTTAAAAGATAGAGGTGCAAGCTTATACCTTAGCCTTAAAGGTAAACAATTTGATTAGTGAATTGTGGGAATCACCTTGGTAAGAAAGTACCAAGAAGAGAAGACATAGGTGCCAAGTTCAAGGGTCGAACCTCTATACATTATTGTTTGTTTTCCTTACCTTTAACATTTTTTTTAATTTTCTTAAAATTTATCAAGTTTTTGTAGAACCAATTCACCCCCTCTTGGTTAAATCTTTTCTTTGAGCTAAAAAAACCAAAAAAAAAAAGAGAAAAGTGAGTTCAAAGGAAGTCATTTTGTGCTCAAAGGAAAAGCTAAAGTTTAGGGCTTTTTGGTATATTTTCCTCCTTTTGCTTTGTTTATTTTCTATGTTTCATCATTTTGCATTATCTCAGCAAGCCGTTCATGTTACCATGAACTTGCTAGGACTCCCATACATTATTGTGGCCTTGTTATGATGGTTATAGGATCTTGATGATATGCTTCATTGCCTTGATGATATTTAGATGATAAAAATGTCGTTTCTCATTTTTTTCGTCAAGACAACCCCTATTTATGCATTTTGCTACGATTCATTCATTTTCACACGCACATTTGATTTTCAAGTGTTAATTTTAGTGTGCTATGAGTATAACCATGCTCTCTAATGTATTTCTAGCATGTTTTTGATTGATTAAATGTAAGATACCTTGTTTTGGATGTTTGCTCATGTTTAATGCCTCTAATATGTTTAGTTTATCATGTGTTTATTAAAATATCTCTATGATGCTTACAAAAAAAATATTTGTTTTTAAAAACCCCAAGTCTATGTTACCTTTAATAAATGGTGATTAACATCGATTTAATGTTTTTACTAATTGGTCCTCTAATATTGGGGATAAAACAAACTTTCCATGTCTAGATTCATGGCTAAATAAGGTTAAATATTCTGATTTTCAAAATAAAAAGGATTTTTACTAGTCCTAAAGTGTTAGTGCCTTGATTTTGAGGCTTAATACCATTTTCTAATGACTTGGTTAATGGGTTGTTTTATCATCCCAAACTACTCTAAGATTGTGTGAATGAGTGTCACTGACCCTATTTATCATGGACATTTGGATGTCTATAATCCAAACCTAGTTCTAGGAAACTCGAAAAACCAAAAAATTCCTTTGCTTTGCCTTAACAACATTGTAGCTACAACTTGAAAAATCATTTTTGAACACGAAATAATTTTTTTTGAATTTTTGATAATTTTTCCCTAAAATGCATCAAATTACCTTGCTAACGGTAGCTTATTTACCCCTATGCTTATGAAAGAGTTATGATTTATCGAACCTTAATGTATGGAACCCTTGGAATCAATGATTCATGATCTATTTGGGCCATTTTGGCCTATAAGATTTTTTTTTTAATTTTTTGAATATTTTTCCTAAATATTTCACAAACTTCCCTTGTTAAAAAGGTATCATTTACAATCTAATGGTCTCAAATGAGTCTGAAGCGATTTTTTAAAGTTTGTTACACCTTTTCCCCTACATGTACTGCCATTGCTAAATCTAATTCAACTTCCAAGATTAATCGCACTGAAAAGCAATTTCTAGGATTTTTTTATATTTGTGCATAAATTCGTGTTGATTTACCTTTTTAACACTACCTTATTTGCCCCTGAAGCTTTTGGATAAACCTAGAATAAATTTGGAATGGTGGACAGCATGATGTTGCCCCTTGTTTTTCTAACTTGAGAAATTAATTGAACTTGTTCAAACCACCTTTTTTAGGCATTCGAATGCCTCAAAGCGAATCCGATTAACTCTCTTTATGGAGTCACAAGCCACAACATGGGTCTTACTAGGCTCAAATCAAGACCTCCAAGGAAAATTCTTTGATCTTATCATTTATTTCAAATTACCAAATTTAAGTTAAAATCCATATTTTCACCAAAAATACTTTATATGCCAAAATTACTAAAGTTTTCTTCTTTAGGGGACACTCTAACCCTCATTCTCCAAGAGGATACTCTAACCCCTCTTTTCAATACTTCACCCAAAATTCAAATTTTCTCTCTGTGGGGTATCTCCAAGCCTTTTAATTAAAATATATTTTTCCACACCTCAAGCAACCACTGAGTCCAAACACATCTCAAAATTGTCATCTCGGTTATTCCTCATTGATTGAAGAGAATTACAAGATACATTCCATCCGTCCCTTCTTTTTTATGCTATTTATGTGTTTATTTCTATGCAATATTTATTATATTCTTTTTCTGTCTTATTAACATGTTTCATTTTTGTGATGTCCATTTTGCATTCATATTTCCAAATTGTTTTTGAAAATTACAAGGCAATGTTTTGTGTCTGTATCTCTCCAGTGCTTGACGTGAAATATTTGATTTTCAATAAAGATAAATCCAAAGATCATTTTTAGTTAAAAATCTCTATGTTCCCCACCATCCCTGAGGTGCATGTGAGATTTAAATTTTCTTTAAAACTTAGATTTAGTATTTTATAACATTGCATTAAAAGGGGATTATATTGAAATAATGACAAATCAAAATCGAAAAAACCAAAACCAAGTTAAAACATAGCTAGCTAGTACAGATTTTGGGTATCATAAGGATATTAGTGCTTCCCCAAGCCTAACTACTCCTAGACCCTTTTAAAATGAAATCTGGTGCACGTAGACCACAAAATTGGTTTTTCGAGTTTCGTTACTATGGTTACCAATTAGAATAGGTGTCTAGTCAAACCTAGCCCAAAATAATTGATGGTGACTCTAAGTCTATGGCCACCTCATGGTGGCCATTCAAGACCAGTTGAACGAGTGATTCGTCCAACGACTTTCCCCATTTACATTCATCTCATTATGCCTAATCAAAAACCTAATCAAGGTATATCCCAAAGCCACCCCATTTTTATGTCGTGCGTGCTTCATCCGAGCAATTCAGGTCATTGGGGGCATGTTATGACAGCACTCATTGAATTTTACTTAATCCCTCATTTTATTGCATTGTAATATTTCATATTACCTATACGTTACATTTTATTTCTTTTTCTCTATTTAAATTATTTATTTACAGCATTCATATTAGTGGTTTCGTCCATGTCTTTTTTATATAAATCAATATTTATTCTAATTATTTATTCTTTACAACATTAAATCAATTCTTTTTTTAGGGGAAGGGGGATTTCTTTAGTTCTATTCAACATTTATTTTTCATTTTCAGTTACACTTGAAAGTTGTATATAAATTGTCCTGGTCCCAAAATGCAAGCTAATAGTTAAGACCATTTTTTCATAAAAAGCCTATCCAAACTAAATCTATATCATCAACGTGATCCTTTTTGTGCTTTAAATTGTTTCCCACAATAAGAGTTAAACAACCCTTTGGAATAGTCTTTAAATACTCAAGAATCTCAAATTATCATTTCAAAATAACTCAAAATTAATTTTTTTTCTTTTTTTTTTTAAGAATTTGCAAGTAAAATTTTACTTTAGTGACAACATTTATTAAGAGGTGAATTCCTTCATAAAAATGTCACTCAAAGCAAAGATTATAGTATCCATCCTTTCCAATTTATAATTCATAAAATTATGGGACACATTAATTTTTATTGTTTTTCTTTTTAATTTTTTTCTTTTTTTAATTATGTTTATGTTGTAATAATTTAATTAAACAAACCTTCAGTCATTGTTGATCAAGATGAACGACTTTACTTCAATGCATAAAAGAATCTGTATGAGCCTTCTAGTCTATTTTCTATTTTTGTAAAAAAAATCACCTTATGATGGTGCACAGGCAATTTATAGACTAGACTAGGGACCCATACTAGACTAATTAGAGTTAAATCCTACCATCAGGAATCTGTATTCTAATTAGCTATTAAAATAGAGTTAAACTCTCATCAGTAGAGTAGTTAAACTAGAATTAGGATTTCCTTTATAATTTTACCTTAATAACTTGATTTAATTATCTTGGTTGATTTATTATCATGTGGGTCATATGAAGTCCAACATTCTCCTACTTGGCCTATATGATAAACGAAGAACTCGAATAGGTGATAATTAAATCCAAAATTTTAACATAGCCATAAGTTACTCTAGCCTGACTCCCACTCAATTAAAGATTTTACATAGTACGAATCATAGCGATAGCATTCTAAAATGAATATTTCCTTTCACGTATTACAATGCATGATCATCTTTAAGAAAGCACTTTATAGGATAATACTTTATAAATGAAACTAGTATAATCATTCAAGGTCCACTTGACATGTAAACCTTATGTGCATAAACTTTAACATGTTTATAAACTCTAAGAATGTAAAACAATAAAATCAAAAAAGCCCAAAAATTTAATAGAATTTAACTAGCCCCATATGATCCATATGACAATTAAATTGTTTTGTCAAAAATGCCTTAGTCATAGGATCTGCTATCATTAAATCTGTACTAATATGATGGATATCCACTTCTTGCTATTTTACATGGTCTCTAACAGCAGGATACTTTATATCTATATGTTTGCTGTGACTCCCATTTTTTTTATTCTTAGAAAAAAAATACTGCAGATGAGTTGCCACAATAAATCTTTAATGGCCTTGCAATTGAATCAACAACTCTTAATCCAAAAACGAAATTCCTTAACCATAATGCCTGTGATGTTGCTTTATAGCGTGCAATAAACTCAGCTTCCATGGTAGATGAAGCAACAACTGTTTGCTTAGCAGTCCTCCAAGATACAGCACCACCAGCTAAGATGAAAATGTATCCTGAAGTGGATTTCCTTATATCCATACATCCACCAAAATCTAAATCCGAATATCCAATTACCTCAAGATGTTCAGATCGTCTGTATATGAGTTTATAGCCCTTAGTTCCATGCAAATAATGCATAACCTTTTTGGCAGCCTTCCAATGATCAAGGCCAAGATTACTTTGATATCTGCCAAGCATACCTACTGCAAAACTTATGTCAGGTCTTGTACAAGCCTGAGCATACATGAGGCTACCAACCACAGATGCATATGGAATGCTCTTCATCTGCTCCTTTTCCAATTCATTTTAAGGACATTATGTTGAATTGAATTTATCCCCTTTTAAAATTGGTGCCACTATAGATGAACAACTTTGCATTCTGAATCTTTCCAAAACTCTTTTGATATAGGTTTCTTGAGATAGATTAATGTCTTTTTAGACCTATCTCTATGAATCTCTATGCCTATTACATATGATGCTTCACCTAAATCTTTCATATCAAAGTTTTGAGAAAGAAAACTTTTAGTTTCATGTAACAAAGCTAAATCACTGCTTGCAAAGAGAATATCATCAACATATAGAACTAAGATCATGAATTTACTCCCACTAACCTTAAAGTATATACAAGAATCAACAACATTTTCGATGAAACCAAATGATGTCACAATGTTGTGAAACTTCATATACCACTGACGAGAGGTTTGTTTTAGTCCATATGTTGATTCCTTTAGTTTGCATACCAAATGGCTATTTTCGGAGAAGCCTTCAGGTTGATTCATGTATACCTCTTCCTTTAGATTTTCATTCAAGAAAGTTATTTTCACACCCATTTGATGTAACTCTAAATCAAAATGAGCCACAAGTGCCATGATAATTCTTAATGAATCCTTCTTAGAAACTGGAAAGAAGGTTTCATGGTAATCAATACCTTCCCTTTGAGTCAAACCTTTGGCTACAAGTCTAGCTTTATATCACTCAACATTACTAGAGGCATTTTTTTTGGTTTTATAAACCCATTTACAGTTAATGGTGATAGCCCCTTTTGGCAATTCAACTAATTCCTAAACTTGATTATTAGCCATCGATTCCATCTCATCTATCATAGCTTTATGCCAAAATATGGAATTTTCACCTTTCATGGCTTGTGAAAATGAAGTAGGATCTTCATTGAGTCCAACATCATAATCAGACTCTTGTAGGTATATAACATAATTACTAGGAATTACCAGTTTCTTTACTCGATTAGATCTTATTAATTCTATTGTTTCTTGTACATTTTGTATATTTTTAGCAGTATTATCAATAGGGTTATTATCATCTTGCAAATGATGTTCTTGAGTTGATTGTTCTCCAATTATTTCTATAGGTGTGCTTTGGAAAACATTCAAGTCATCTACAAGAGATTCATGCAATCTAATATCTTCATCAATGTTAACCTTACGAGGAAGATCACTCCTACTGAACTCATGATCCTCAAAAAATTTGGCATTTCTAGCTTCAACAAGTCTAGTTGTATGAGAGGGACAATAAAATCTATACCCCTTTAAGTTAACTGCATAGCCTATAAAATAACCACTAACCGTTCTTGGGTCTAATTTCTTTATGTTTGGGTCATAGACCCTAACTTGAACTGGACAACCCCAAGTTTGTAAATGCCTTAGGCTAGGTTTCCAACCATTCCATAGCTCAAAAGGAGTTTTACTAATTGATTTGGTTGGAACTCTATTTAAGACATAAACTGCAGTTTTTAAGGCTTCATTCCATAAATTTAGGGGAAGATTATTATAGCTCATCATGCTTCTTACCATATCCAAATGCGTTCGATTCCTTCTTTCTGCAACACCGTTTTGTTGAAGTGTACTAGGCATAGTATATTGGGCTATAATGCCTTCTTGTTGCAAAAATTTTGCAAATAAACCCGGCATTTGACCTATTTCAGTATATCTCCCATAATATTCTCCACCACTATCTGACCTTACAATCTTTATATTCTTTCCCTTTTGTTTCTCACTTCTGCCTTAAACACTTTAAAAGCATCTAATGCTTTAGATTTTTCAAACAGAAGATAGAGGTACATGAATCTTGTATGGTCATCAATAAATGAGATGAAGTACTTTTGCCCAGTAAAACATGCAATGGGAGAGGGTCCCCAAATGTTTGTATGTACAATCTCTAAAGTTTCAGTGCTTCTTTTAGCTTCTTTTGTGGATTTATTGGTTTGCTTTCCCTTTATGCAACCAATACAAGTGTCAAAGTCTGCAAAATGAAGAGTACCTAGTACCCCATCATTTATTAACATCTTAATTCTCTGTATAGAGATATGACATAATCTTTTATGCCATAACTTAGAGGAGTTTTCATTTATAGCACATCTTTTATTTCCAAAAATTGCATGCATAGTCATTAAACTATTCTTATACTCAGGATCCAAATCAAGTTTGTATAAATGATCAATTAAATGACAAAATCCAATAGAAACATTATTCTTTAAAATTTCCACCAAAGAATTTTTAAATCTGAGTTCAAAACCTAATAAATTTAGTTTAGAAATTGAAATTAAATTTCTAGAAAATGATGGAACATAAAATGTTTCTTCAAGATCTAAAATTGATTTAGCTTTTAACATGATCCTGTGAGTTCCTACTCCTTCCACAAGTGAAGGCAATTGATTTTCGGAATAGATACTCCTCTCATTTTCCTTCAGTTTTCTTAGGTTTAGAAGCCCTGCATGGTAGTAGAAATATGATTCATTGAGCCTGAGTCTAACCATCATGTGTTATGAGGAACATCAACAAAAAGAGATTGATAACATACAAAAGATGTGACTTTATTTCTTCTCGAGCCATTTTTTATACTTTAGGCAGTCCTTCTTGATATGTCCAGGTTTTTTCTAAAAAAAGCATTTGACACCACCTTTCTTTATTGGTGCCTTTCCTTCCTTTTTAACCTTTAAAACACCTTTGCCTTTCTTGTCACCTTTCTTATCATGAGTTATTAAGAAAACTAAATCTAGTTTCTCATTTTTCAATCTCTCTTCTTCTTGAACACACATAGTTAAGAGTTCATTAATGGACCATTTTTCCTTTTATGTGTTATATGATATTTTGAATGGTCCATACTCATTTGGAAG